>JAVSCE010004662.1:0-12404 GCA_032199065.1 Smutsia gigantea | reverse complement strand
CACCAGTCCTTTCTTAGTGTCTATGAGTCTCTTGCTCTTTTGGTCATTTTGTTTTGTTTTGTTTTGTTTTTAGATTCCACAAATAAGTGAAATGATCTGGTATTTGTCTTTCTCACCTGACTTATTTCACTGGGCATAATACCTTCTAGATCCATTCATATTGTTGCAAATGGCAGGATTTCTTTATTTTATAGCTGAATAATATTCCAGTGTGCATATATACCACATCTTCTTCATTCGTTCATCTATTGATGGACACTTGGGTTGCTTCCATATCTTGGCTACTGCAAATAGTGTGGTGATAAACATAGGGTTGCATATGTCTTTTCAGATCAGGGATTTTGTTTTCTTTGGGTAAATTCTTAGAAGTAGAATTATTGAGTCGAATGTTATTTCTATTTTTAGTTTTTTGAGGGACCTCTATACTGCTTTCCACAGTGGTTGCACCAATTTACATTCCCATCAACAGTGTAGGAGGGTTCCTTTTTCTCCACATCCTCGCCAGCACTAGTTATTTCTTGCCTTTTGGATAGTGGCCATCCTAACTGGTGTGAGGTGATATCTCATTGTGGTTTTGATTTGCATTTCTCTGATGATTGGTGATGTGGAGGCATCTTTTCATGTGCTTGTTGGCCATCTATATTTCTTCTTTGGAAAAATGTGTGTTCAGGTCTTCTGCCCATTTTTTAATAGTATTATTTGTTTCTTTGGTGTTGAGTCACATGAGTTCTTTATATGTTAACCCCTTATTGGATAAATAGTTTACGAATATATTCTCCCATACTGTAGGTTGCTTTTTTGTCCTGCTGATGGTGTCTTTTGCTGTACAGAAGCTTTTTAGTTTGATGTAGTCCCAGTTTTTCATTTTTGATTTTGTTCCCCTTGCCCAGGGAGATGTGTCCAGAAAAAGTTGCCCATGCTTATGTTCAAGAGGTTTTTGCCTGTGTTTCCTCTAAAGAGTCATATGGTTCCATTTCGAGTTTACTTTTTTTTGTGGTGTTAGAGAGTAATTCGGTTTCATTCTCTTGCATGTAGCTGTCCAGTTTTCCCAACACCATTTATTGAAGAGGCTGTATTTTCCTCATTGTATTCCAGTTTCTTTTTTGTCTCATTTGGGGAGCCTAATATACTTCAACTGTTCTGTATACTGCCCTTGTATCAAAAAGCAAAGATCTGAAGTAGTTGATTGGTTCATAACTCATATGTGTTTATAAATTTGTCAGTACAGCCATATATTTGTGTTTTTGCTCTGTGTGCTAAAGTACTTTTTGGCTAGCATGAAGCAAGATGGGAAACTATGTGATGGAAGGGGAAACTCACAGCTATTTCCTTAGCTCATCTGGAAGGTAAATTTGACTTAAGCCTCTTAGGATCATTAGGAATAGAGGATCCTGAAGTGTGATTCCTTACTGTCTCTGGAAAGAGAAGCTGGGAGTTCATTCATACTTGGCTGAGAAAGGCTGACAGTAGAACGATATTAGTCTTCCCTAAATTAGGACTTTCTGTTCATCAGAAGAAATCCCTTCCTTAGTCTTTTCTTCCCCTCTTTTGCTTTAGGTAAGCTGCTATTCTAGTGCATGTTTTTTATATTTAATGTTGTTGTTAAACTCTAGCTTCCCATTTTCAGTTATTTTGGAATAAATATATCATTATGGTCCATTGATTCCAAATTAATTTAGTCGACTTGTGCACAACCCATATCGGTCACTTATTAACTTTGTGATATAATTTAATCTAAGGAAGCATATGAGCTTTTTTTAAAATTCAGAATACTGTTTTTGTTCTAAGAAGTGTGGTATTCTGCCATAAACTTCACAAATAGCAATTGATCCAAATTTTGGAGAGCTTTATGAAGGCTGAATTAAATCTACTAGATAGAAAATAATGGCCAATTGTTGATGAAGAAGATTCTAACTGTGAAGAACTAATATGTAGTATAATCAAAAGGAAATAGACTAGCAGGGATTGATATTATTAGGCCTAAATTTTATGATCTTTCTAATTGTAGGATAGCCATCCTTAGAAGAATATTCTTTAAATTAGAATAAAATCTCTGATTATAGGTATCTTGAATTAAGTAGAAAAAAACAGTCTGAAGAAAATGACAAAATAAATCATATAGCATTGTGTAATATAACAGGCTGTTTTGATCAAGCTCTGTTTAACACCTTAGAAATTAAATATAGCTACTTTTATTATTAGAAAGTATATGCTATAGTGATATTTACACTATGGAACCAGTTGTTTGTCTGGAACTGACGAACTGTATGTGAATTACCCGTAGCACCTACTGATTCTTGGGTGGTTCCACCCTGAAACTCATTTGGGTTTGTGTACCTTCTCTATCTGTAGCAGATAACCCTCAGTCAGTACTTAGGAAATTCCATCTGTTATTAATATTAACCTAAGAAGCAATCAGGAATGTAGAATTTCTGAGGGTTTTCTATCTGCTGTAAATGTGTTATTTAATAAAGAATTGTTATAATATGTAATGTATTCAACATTTAAACATCAGATTATATGTGCATAATATGTATGTGTGTACATGCACGCAGACATGACACTTGCATATACACACGCACAAGGCTGATAGCAGTCTCTCAGTATGTTTCTGTTTTGTGGCATCATCATGCTCTGTGCTCTTGGGCATCCAGTTTTAAACCTAGAAGTCACTGGTTACTCTTCCTCTCTATTTCAGCATCCGCAAATCCAGTTAGACTTCTGAGTATTCTTCTTCACACGCTCGGTGTCCCTTAGCCGTCCACCCCCCAAAGCTCTGCTTTAGCCCCTCTGCCTCTGTCTCAGCCACCATAACAATTTCCTAATGACTCCTTGCTTCCAGTCTGACCCTGGTGCCCTGACATGGTCAGCAGTGAGGATCCAAGAATGGATTCACTTTTCTAAATTTATTATCGTGGAACATTTCAGACATCTGCACAAGTAGGGAGACTAGCACGTGCATTGAAGTTGGGACAGATAGCCCTCATTCCTCAGGAAGGACAGCAGGTTCTGGAGTACATCATGTGTGAATCAGAGCTCTGCAGCCTCTCGGTAGGCTTGTCTCTTACTGTCATCCCAGTATCCTGGCTATACTGGATCACTTACCAATTATGGGTTTTCTGGAAATTCTTTGACAATTCCATGCACCTTCTCGGCATTGTGACGACTCCTAGCGCACCCTCTGCCCTAACCGCCCTTCTTTTTTAACCCCATCTATTAAAATTTTACGCATCACTTAGTTTAAGTACCAGCTCTTCACTTCAGTGACCCCTTCCTTTCCCACTCTGGCATTTCCAGTTGTGTTCTTCAAGGGTTTCATACCCCTCATATTTTTTCAACAAATAATTACTGAGAATATATTGTTTTTCATCACTATTGGATTCCTCATGCCTTTTTCTCCAGCTAACTCGGGGCTCCCTGACGGTAGGAAGCACGTCGCCTTCATCTGCTAGTCTCTCTCTTGCGTTTAGCACAGTGTCTTACATAGGTGAGCCTCAAAGTGAATAGTGATCTCAACTGTTGGCTTTCAGTTATTTTCAGGTAGGTTATTAAATAATAAAACTATACAAGTGAATACTTGGCAAGTATTTAAAATTAAGTGTATTTGTTTTTATTTTAAAACATCAAATACATTGTTAGAAGTGTTGAAAATAAAGATAAGGGCAAAGAATAATTTTAAATGATCTTAGAAACCTAGAAATAATGACAGCCTAAAATGTTTTGAACATTTGCATTGATTTATTCTCTCACTCCTCAAGCCTTTCTTTCCTGTTTCCCTTTCCCACAACCAGAAACCACTCTTTTCATGTTATTTTTGGCAAACAGATTTATTATATATTTCTGTTTAACAGATTATCCCCAAACACTTACTTTCTCACAGTTTGTGTGAGTCAAGATTTGGGCCCAGTCCAGCCTGGAAGTTCTGGCTCTGGGTTTATCCTGAGGTTGAATTAGGGTGCCACCTGAGGCTGCAGTTACCCCAAGGCTTGGCTCAGCCCCAGCCGCTGCTGCTCGGACGGCTCACGGCTGCTGGTGGCCGGTGGCCGTGGGGCCATGCCATGTGTGCTTCCCCTGGGCCCGCACCGTCCTGCAGCCGCGGCCATCGGCTTCCCTACCGCTAGCCATCCAAGGGTGCGCGCGTGGAAGTCAGCATGGGCACCTCACCTCAGAAGCCCCGCATTGTCATTCCTGCAATGTCTTGCTTGCACAGGGCTGCACGGTTCAGCTGGGCGACTCTATCTGAGCGTGAGGCTCCCAGGGGCCGCGTGGGAGGCTAGCAGTGCTCGTCTGACTCTCCTCTGGAACTGTGACACGTGTGCCATGAAGAAGCCAAATAGCTTTTAGGTTTTTCCAAATTGGGACTATATTATAGTGTAGCATTGCCATTTTGTTTGAAAATGACAAAGTATGAAAACTCTGATGAGGGTGCATTCCTAAATCATATTTTAGTAATCTGTTCATGTATTAGCTTTCAGATTTTTCATACACTCAGTTGTCTGAATAACTTCAAAGAATAAGCATAAGTTTATTATTAATCTTTATTAATACTTACGTATTATTAGAGAATGTGTTGAGGTGTTTTCATGCTCAGCTTTTATTCCTCATCATATTTACTACTCACAATTACTGTTTTATTAACAAGAAAAGAGATTTTAACTAAATATCAGAGTAGGATTAGACTCCAGGCAATCTTATTTCAGCCCTTAGCTCTTAAACATCATGCCATTCACTCTCAATTTTCTAGTATCCTTGGAACACAAAAGATATATAAGCATACTACAAACTTTTGGTAGATTAAAAAATTATCACACCTAAAGTATTAAAAACAAAATAGTATTTAAAAAAATAATAGTTATTGTATATATAAGTCATACCTGTGAAAGAGATGTCGCTCACTAGGTCTTCTGTGGGGTTCGTGAGTTTGGACTGTAGATCAGGTGCCCACGTTGCACTACAGGTCGCTAAGGTAGCAGCAGACTTTGGGATGCTCAGGTAATTCTGGATATTTATACCGAGCATGACCCTCAATTATGGGCGGCTTCTCAAGCTGTTTCTCGTGTGCTCAGAGTCTTGATGAATCTTGTTCCGCTTAAATGTGGAAAGTTAGGATATTTAAAATTGAGGCAGTGGCAAATGTTATATTAACTAACTTCTTGGGTATTAGTGTGAAAGTCAGTCTCTTGTTGATCAGCTGTACCTTATTTAGCTTTTTCTTAAACTTTAAGTTTAAAAAAAATTAAAACTAAGTGTATTGCAAAATTTAAATTTATTGTATTGCACCCTAAACCAACATATGTGCACTATTCAAGATTCTAAACACATTGTTCAGATATGCATGTGACTTGAACCACATGTCCAGAAATCATAGAAATGATCATTTCAGATGTTATCAATGTCTTGAAGAAATGCAAAGACTTTTTCTTGCCAGAGACAGTTTAAATTAAGGTAGAAAATTCAATATATTCAACATATTTCTTCATAGAGAAAAGACATTCTGACCATTCTGATCCCACCGCATCACAGTCAGGAGGTGTGTTTGTGATTGCCAGCTGCACACCAACATCAGGCCACATGGAGATCAGGCGATCAGCTGTCACCTCTTTAACAGCATCGCATCTATGCAGATAGCTGGCCTGTCCATCTTTTGTAGCTGGCCTTGTAGTTCAGTTTTGAATACAGTTTCACTCTACTGGAAAATAAGTTTTCCATAGCTTAGAATGCAATAATAAAAAGTCATTGATCACTTATCTCTCAAATGAGTTGTCTATAAGGATGTAACAAGAACTGATACATATTTTTTCACATTTATGGTTTGTTCCAACTGTGAAGCAGAAATGTCTGCTAGATGCACATGGAATAGTGTTAACTCTTCTGCATTTTACGCTATTACTATTATACAGTGCCATATATTCAGTGAGTATTGTGCTTTTTGCTTTCCCTTCACATATATTCATTAACTTTGTGAACTTCTTTTTGAAAGCCTGTCTTTATGATTTTTTTTTGCTATTAGTACAACAATGAATGATGCCTCTGTGGTTTAGGCGTCTCTCTTTTTGGTGACAGAATTTCATCAGTTTTACACCTAAGAGAATATTTTGCCTTCATTTTGTGAAGACTTAACTTGGTTTGCCAGAATGGGACTGTATTTTGAAAATTATTCAAATGCTTTGTTGCTTAATGCCACTTTTTGACAAAGGATTATACTGTGGTCACTGGAAGCAAAGGATGGTGGTTTGTTAAAAATAACGTTTTCAGGTATTTGTCAATACAGTTCCCACTTGCACTTTACTTTTCCAGATACTTGTGTGTACTATCAATGCTTGCAGAACCACTTACCCAGTCATACTGATTATATACTGTTAAAGCCCCAGCATGTTTATATCATTATCCTGAATGCTGGCATTTCCAGAATTCTTTTCATCTCTACTTTTATGACATAAAGCAATTTTTATGAGTTTGTATTAAACATTATGAACTAAAAACAGATTTCTGTGGAAAATCTTACCTTTTAAATTTATGATTATACCAGGCTCCATGGGGAGCATATAATAGACTGACAGGGCCCATAAATGGTACACAGACCGTGCTTTGAGGCTGTTGCACTGAGCTGTCCTAGGGCAGTTATTAGAACAGCCACAGATCTGATATTACGCAAGAAGTAACAGGTCTGGCTGGTAAAAGATAGAGGAGGGGTAAAATGGAAGGAATATTAATGCTGCTTGGTGACAGACTCTGACAGCCGGTGTCCTCCCCACACCAGGCCAGGAGGAAGAGGAAAAGTCATCGGGCAAAAGGTAAGAAAAGATGGCACAAAGTAAAGCACACGACACAAGTCACTGACGGCACAGAGCAAAGCTGGACACGAGGAAGGAGTTCAGAGAAATATTAATCACAGTGGCTGTATGGGACCGTTGAGTGAAGGAGAGATCAAGTATTTACTTCAGTAACTTCAAGCAAAGGCAGCTTGTCCCACCCTGAAGGTGCAGTGGCCTGACAGCTGATAAGCTGTCGTCCAGTGGTGAGCTAGGTCAGTGCCATGACATCTGCGTGCTGTGTTAAGATTCAGCAGACCAGAGCTTCATGTATCAGAGAGGCCATCCTCCAGGACAGGGACCAAACGTTTTGTAAGGAAGAATGCCATCTTAGTAACTGGGATATAATAGGTGTCAGTAAGTATATAATCTATTGCTGCATAACAAATTACCTCAAAACTCAGATGCCTAAAATGACAAATGTCAATTGCCTCACCGTTTCTTCAGGTCAGGAATCTAGGTACAGCTTAGCCAGTCCCTCTGATTCGGAGTCTTTCATGGGCCGCAGTCGTGTCCAGGCATTGCTAGGCTGCGAGTTACTCGCAGGCTTCTGCAGGCAGCTGCTGGAAGGTCCGAGCTCCTCAGTCCTGTGACCTGCCGATCAGAGCCTTCCCCCAGTTCTTTGTTACACGCGCCACTGTCCACGGGAGCTCACCACATGGTGAGACAGGGTGAACAACATGGAAGCCAGAGTAACCTAATTTTGGTAGCGGCATCAGCCAGTTTTGTCGTATCTCTGTTTACTGGAAGCACCTTATGAGGTCCAGCTCCTCACAAGGAGGGGATGGGGCACAGGCTTGGAGACCAGGAGGCAGGGACTTCTCAGGGTCTCCCGGGAGACTGCCTGTCACAGTGAGTGTTCTCATGAATGAGTGAATTAGTGTTTTCACCAAAGGAGAGACGCTGGAAAAATAAGCTTGTACCAGTACTGCCTCCATAAATATAGGTTGTTAAGAATGGAAATTGAACTGTAAAGGAGAAATTGTCTCCAGGTAAGACTTGTTTTAGCTAGAAATAGACATGTTTTGATCAGTAAGTATATGATCAGTTTATCCATATCATAAAGGAAAGGCTCAGGAAACAGGAGTGCTGTTTTTTGCGGACTCGAAATCAAATAACCCTCTTAATATTGCCAATCTCTATATTTAGAAAAGGCAGAGCATACCATTTTGATGTATTTCAGTCATTGGTTCTCAGCTCTTCCTGCTCATTGGAACCAACTTGGAAACTGAAAAACCAAACCCAAAACAAACAAATAAATCTATCCCAAGCTGAATAAATCAGACTGTAAAGGTGGGGCCCAGACAAGAATATAGTGCTTTAGAGGCTCCTCAGGTGATGCCAGTGTATAGTCAGGGTTAGGAGCCACTGACGTCAGTGGGTATCAATAGACAGAATCGAGTGTGCGCCCTCTCTCTGGGTTAGTACATACTGAAAAAGTAATTGTGTGAACAGACTTTCTGAATTCAGCACTTATTCATTTGGCATCCAATATATGCATAGCACTTGGGGATAAAAAGAAAAATATAAATAATTTAAAAATGGGAGTAAACTCTTCTTTGATAGTTACATATGTGTTTTCTGTGATTATCTGACACAGTCCACCTGTGCTCTAGGATTTCAGAGATGGGAGAGATGAATATGGACTGGAGTACATGGGGACTGTTTAGAAAAGATGGGATCTGTGGTGCACAGGGAAACCACAAGGCGAAGTGCATGACTCGCTTCACTTGCTAGACCCAGATTCTGGAGTCTGATTTGGGAGGTCTCACGGGTTAGCGATCACTTTGAGCTTATTCTGTGAGCCAGTGGTTGCCCAAAATAAGCAGCTGAGGAGCTTTGAAAAATACCGGGTTTCACTCTTGGAGATTTTTATTCAGTTGGTCTGGGTGGAGCCCAAGTATTGTAATTTTTAAAAGACTGCCTGTGATGCCAATGTACCGCTAGGTTTGGAAAAATTCCATAGGATCATTTTAAGGTCTCCCGACATTCTTTAGTAGGAGGATTAATATTTGCCATCCATTAACACATTCAGGTTTTTTTTTTTAATTGCCACAGGCACAGGGCAAATAGTAGTGAACAATATAAAATAGGAAAAAGTCCCTGTTTAAACTTATGGGGGCAGTAGGTAGCTTATATTCTTTTCTGGTAGGGGAAAACAGGCAATACTGTAATAGTATATAATGTGGTAAGTAGAAATAAGTGCTTTGAAGAACATGAAGCATAGTGAGGGGCCAGAGTAATGGGCAGAGAGGGGAGGAGAGTTGAGAGGAGAGAGGTATTTTACATCAGGCAAGGAAAGACTTCCCCGACAGTTGACATTTAAGCAGAGACCTGGGAGAAGTGGGGGAGTAAGGAGACAGGGGGCATCAGGGAACCCCTCAGGCAGGAGTAAAAGGCCAGGGAGTTTAGGTCCTGTGGACTGAACTGTGCAGATTTCTGGGTTGAACTCCCCAATGTGAGTTTCTTTGGAGACACTGGTAGGAGGTAATTCAGGTTAAATGAGGTCCTAAGAGTGAGGCCCAATGCAGTAGGATTGGTGGCCTTAGAAGAGGAACACAGAGAGCTCTCTAGCATGTGAGGACGGCTTCGCCAGCCAGGAGGAGGGCGCCCACCAGGAGCTGAACCCAGCCCGGCCCCGGCAGTGGACAGCCTCCAGAACTCTGTTGTTTGAGCCACTCAGTCTGCAGTGTCTGGTTTGGTAGCGTACATCAGGTACGATGTTGAGGGGGGATGAGTGTGCTTCTCTGTGTGGCTCCTTAAGGCACAGCTGTCCTGGCTGCTGTCTGTGGTGTCTCCGTATCCATAGTCCACCCCTGTCTGTTGCTGAGTACTATTCCCTTGTATGGATGTAGCACAACTTCTCCAGCTGTTGATGGACATTTGGGTTGTTTTCAGTTTGGGCAATTACATATAAAGCTGTTATGAACATTTGTGTACAGGTCTTTGTATGGATATATATTCTCTTCTCTTTGTAGGACTTGTAGTGGTAGCTGGGTCATGGGGATCACATTTTTCATGTTTCAGCTTGAGGGGCTGTGTGTGTGTGTATCCATGTGCGTGTGGATGTGCGTGTGTGTGCATGTGACAGAGAGAGAGTGTATGTATTTCCTTGAGGAAAGCTTTAATGCCCAGAAAAGATTATTTAGGGATTACTTTCAGTTAAATTAAATTGAAAGAAAGATTAATGTTCAATTTATTTCTGTTTAAAAATGTAGTTTTTAAATGTTCATTTAAAAGTCTTCTCTTTATAAAATTCAGCAAAATTAATTCTTTTTTCCCTAGGCATAGTTATTTATTTATTTATTTTTTAATATAATTTATTTTATTATCATTAATCTACAATTACATGTGCAATATTATGGTTATTAAACTACCCCTTCATCAGGTCCCCCCCACCAACCCCCTTACAGTCACTGTCCATCAGCGTAGTGAGCTGCTATAGAATCACTACTTGTCTTCTCTGAGTTGTACTGCCCTCCCCGTGCCCCCCCAACATTACATCTGCTAATCGTAATGCCCCTTTTTCCCTCTTATCCATCCCTTCCCGCCCATTTTCCCCAGTCCCTTTCCCTTTGGTAACTATTAGTCCGTTCTTGGGTTCTGTGAGTCTGCTGCTGTTTTGTTCCTTCAGTATTTTCTTTGTTCTTATACTCCACATATGAGTGAAATCATTTGATACTTGTCTTTTTCGGCTTGGCTTATTTCACTGAGCATAATACCCTCTAGCTCCATCCATGTTGTTGCAAATGGTAGGATTTGTTTTCTTCTTATGGCTGAATAATATTCCATTGTGTATATGTACCACATCTTCTTTATCCATTCATCTACTGATGGACACTTAGGTTGCTTCCATTTCTTGGCTATTGTAAATAGTGCTGCAATAAACATAGGGGTGCATCTGTCCTTTTCAAATTGGGCTGCTGCATTCTTAGGGTAAATTCCTAGGAGTGGAATTCCTGGGTCAAATGGTATTTCTATTTTGAGTTTTTTGAGGAACCTCCATACTGCTTTCCACAATGGTTGAACTAATTTGCAGTCCCACCAGCAGTGTAGGAGGGTTCCCTTTTCTCCACATCCTCGCCAACATTTGTTGTTGTTTGTGTTTTGGATGTTGGCCATCCTCACTGGTGTGAGGTGATATCTCATTGTGGTTTTAATCTGCATTTCTCTGATGATTAGCGATGTGGAGCATCTGTTCATGTGCCTGTTGGCCATCTGAATTTCTTCTTTGGAGAAGTGTCTATTCATGTCCTCTGCCCATTTCTTAATTGGATTATTTGCTTTCTGTTTGTTAAGGTGCATGAGTTCTTTATATATTTTGGATGTCAACCCTTTATCAGATACGTTTTTTATGAATATATTCTCCCATACTGTAGGATGTCTTTTTGTTCTACTGATGGTGTCCTTTGCTGTACAGAAGCTTTTCAGCTTGATATAGTCCCACTTGTTCATTTTTGCTTTTGTTTCCCTTGCCCGGGGAGATATGTTCATGAAGAAGTTGCTCATGTTTATGTCCAAGAGATTTTTGCCTATGTTTTTTTCTAAGAGTTTTATGGTTTCATGACTTACATTCAGGTCTTTGATCCACCTTGAGTTTACCTTTGTGTATGGGGCTAGACAGTAGTCCAGTTTCATTCTCTTACATGTAGCTGTCCAGTTTTTCCAACACCAGCTGCTGAAGAGGCTGTCATCTCCCCATTGTATATCCAAGGCTCCTTTATCAAATATTAATTGACTGTATATGTTTGGGTTAATGTTTGGATTTTCTATTCTGTTCCACTGGTCTGTGGGTCTGTTTTTGTGCCAATACCAAATTGTGTTGTTTACTGTGGCTTTGTAGTAGAGCTTGAAGTCAGGGAGTGTAATTCCCCCTGTTTTATTCCTCCTTCTCAGGATTGCTTTGGCTATTCGGGGTCTTTTGTGGTTCCATATGAATTTTAGAATTATTTGTTCCAGTTCATTGAAGAAAGCTGTTGGTATTTTGATAGGGATTGCTTGAATCTGTAGATTGCTTTAGATAGTATAGCCATTTTGGCAATATTTATTCTTCCTAGCCAAGAGCATGGGATGCATTTCCATTTGTTAGTGTCCTCTTTAATTTCTCTTAGGAGTGTCTTGTAGTTTTCAGAGTACAGGTCTTTCACTTCCTTCACTAGGTTTATTCCTAGGTATTTTATTCTTTTGATGCAATTGTGAATGGAATTGTTTTTCTGATTTCTCTTTCTGTTAGTTCATCATTAGTGCATAGGAAAGCAACAGATTTCTGTGTGTTAATTTTGTATCCTGCAACTTTGCTGAATTCAGATATTAGTTCTAGTAGTTTTGGAGTGGAGTCTTTAGGGTTTTTTATGTACAGTATCATGTCATCTGCAAATAGTGACAATTTGACTCTTCTTTACCAATCTGGATGCCTTGTATGTCTTTGTTTTGTCTGATTGCTGTGGCTAGGACCTCAAGTACTATGTTGAATAACAGTGGAGAGAGCGGGCATCCCTGTCTTGTTCCCGATCTTACATGAAAAGCTTTCAGCGTCTCGCCATTAAGTATGATGTTAGTTGTGGGTTTGTCATATATAGCCTTTATGATGTT
>JAVSCE010004661.1:0-19904 GCA_032199065.1 Smutsia gigantea | reverse complement strand
AAAACTCTCAACAAAATGGGTATTGAGGGCAAGTACCTCAACATCATAAAGGCTATATATGACAAACCCACAGCTAACATCATACTTAACGGCGAGACGCTGAAAGCTTTTCATCTAAGATCGGGAACAAGACAGGGATGCCCACTCTCTCTACTGTTATTCAACATAGTACTGGAGGTCCTAGCCACCGCAATCAGACAAAACAAAGACATACAAGGCATCCAGATTGGTAAAGAAGAAGTCAAATTGTCACTATTTGCAGATGACATGATACTCTACATAAAAAACCCTAAAGATTCCATTCCAAAACTACTAGAACTAATATCTGAATTCAGCAAAGTGGCAGGATACAAAATTAACACACAGAAATCTGTTGCTTTCCTATACACTAATGGTGAACTAACAGAAAGAGAAATCAGAAAAACAATTCCATTCACAATTGCATCAAAAGAATAAAATACCTAGGAATAAACCTAACGAAGGAAGTGAAAGACCTGTACTCTGAAAACTACAAGACACTCCTAAGAGAAATTAAAGAGGACACTAACAAATGGAAATGCATCCCATGCTCTTGGCTAGGAAGAATAAATATTTTCAAAATGGCTATACTACCTAAAGCAATGTACAGATTCAATGCAATCCCTATCAAACTACCAACAGCTTTCTTCAATGAACTGGAACAAATAATTCTAAAATTCATATGGAGCCACAAAAGACCCCGAATAGCCAAAGCAATCCTGAGAAGGAGGAATAAAACAGGGGGAATTACACTCCCTGACTTCAAGCTCTACTACAAAGCCACAGTAATCAAGACAATTTGGTATTGGCACAAAAACAGACCACAGACCAGTGGAACAGAATAGAAAATCCAAACATTAACCCAAACATATACAGCCAACTAATATTTGATAAAGGAGCCTTGGATATACAATGGGGAGATGACAGCCTCTTCAGCAGCTGGTGTTGGAAAAACTGGACAGCTACATGTAAGAGAATGAAACTGGACTACTGTCTAGCCCCATACACAAAGGTAAACTCAAGGTGGATCAAAGACTTGAATGTAAGTCATGAAACCATAAAACTCTTGGAAAAAAACATAGACAAAAATCTCCTGGACATAAACGTGAGCAACTTCTTCATGAACATATCTCCCCGGGCAAGGGAAACAAAAGCAAAAATGAACAAGTGGGACTATATCAAGCTGAAAAGCTTCTGTACAGCAAAGGACACCATCAGTAGAACAAAAAGACATCCTACAGTATGGGAGAATATATTCATAAAAACGTATCTGATAAAGGGTTGACATCCAAAATATATAAAGAACTCATGCACCTTAACAAACAGAAAGCAAATAATCCAATTAAGAAATGGGCAGAGGACATGAATAGACACTTCTCCAAAGAAGAAATTCAGATGGCCAACAGGCACATGAAAAGATGCTCCACATCGCTAATCATCAGAGAAATGCAGATTAAAACCACAATGAGATATCACCTCACACCAGTGAGGATGGCCAACATCAAAACACAAACAACAACAAATGTTGGCGAGGATGTGGAGAAAAGGGAACCCTCCTACACTGCTGGTGGGACTGCAAATTAGTTCAACCATTGTGGAAAGCAGTATGGAGGTTCCTCAAAAAACTCAAAATAGAAATACCATTTGACCCAGGAATTCCACTCCTAGGAATTTACCCTAAGAATGCAGCAGCCCAATTTGAAAAGGACAGATGCACCCCTATGTTTATTGCAGCACTATTTACAATAGCCAAGAAATGGAAGCAACCTAAGTGTCCATCAGTAGATGAATGGATAAAGAAGAGTGGTACATATACACAATGGAATATTATTCAGCCATAAGAAGAAAACAAATCCTACCATTTGCAACAACATGGATGGAGCTAGAGGGTATTATGCTCAGTGAAATAAGCCAAGCCGAAAAAGACAAGTATCAAATGATTTCACTCATATGTGGAGTATAAGAACAAAGAAAAAATACTGAAGGAACAAAACAGCAGCAGACTCACAGAACCCAAGAACGGACTAATAGTTACCAAAGGGAAAGGGACTGGAGAAAATGGGTGGGAAGGGAGTGATAAGAGGGAAAAAAGGGGCATTACGATTAGCAGATGTAATGTTGGGGGGGCACGGGGAGGGCAGTACAACTCAGAGAAGACAAGTAATGGTTCTATAGCATCTCACCACGCTGATGGACAGTGACTGTAATGGTGTTGGTGGGGGGGACCTGATGAAGGGGTAGTTTAATAATCGTAATATTGCACATGTAATTGTAAATTAATGATAATAAAACAAATTATATTAAAAAAAATCCAGTGCCTTTTATGAGAGTGGTGGCCATTTACACATCTTAGTGACCAAATCCCTTGGTCCAGATCAAATCTCATCAGTGCTCCTGGGGATCAGGGTCCCAGATGTAAGCCAGTCTGGGATGGATACGCAGAATTCCCTGGCAGTGCTAAATACATTATCAGTAATGTGTTTACTGATACCACCTCCATTTTCTTTTAAAAAATTAATAATGAATTGGGGTATGAGGGTAATGTTTAGTCAAATTTCTACAGACAGGGTGCCTCAGGAGCAGGAGTTGGACAACTGTTTCTGTAAAGGGCCAGTTAGTAAGTATTTCAGGCTTTGTGAGCCATATAGTCTCTGTCACAACTCCTTAACTTTGTCATTGTAAATGCCTGACAGTAGGCATATACATAAATGAATGAACATGATTGCATTCCAATAAAACTTTATTTATGGATACCGAAATTGAGCTTCCACAGAATTTTCATATGCCACAGAATATATATATATATTTTTCCCCACCCGTTTAAAAATGTAAATACCATTCTTCACTCACAGGGCATACAAAAACAGGCAGCAGATTGGATTTGGCCCTCGGGCCACAGTTTGCCGGCCCCTGCCCTAGGTGCTGCCAGGTTCATGGCCACCAAGGCCCCTACCCTTTTTCTTGGCTGATGCTGTGATCTTGAGAAACTTCAAACCACTTTTAAACTTTTCTCCTTTCAGGTCACAGTATCCTGTAAGTCTCCCACTTTGGTGATCAAGGCAGAAGGGTAAGGCTGTTCTGTTGCTGCCCAAGACAAGAGATGCAGCCTACCTGGGAGAAACAACGTCATGGGAGAGAAGAATAAATCACTTATTTAACCCTCTGAGCCTGGAGGAGGGGAAAGGGGGTAAATAAAGGGTGAAAACACAAGTGGGGGAATATACAAGAAAATAGAGTCTCTGTCATGTTAGGTTTTCTGCCTAATTGTACCCCTACGGGAACTATAGGCTATAGGCAATTCCTTTCCAGGTTTCTGCCTTCTTTTCACATTTCTGTTGCACCATCTTTCTAGTGGGTTTTTCTGCCCAAACACTTTCTCTCACTTGAAAGCTGGGTTCTGCTTGGACTGATGTTTCTGAAAGCCTGCTGGGTGAGAGGGTTTGAGCCCCATTGCCCCAAAGATAGCATGATACAGAGGAAGAGTACACATTGGAGGGTCAGAGAGATGTTGGTTCAAAATCCCAGCTTGCCCACTTACTAGCTGATTGACCATCACAAGTTCTGTCATCTTTTGAGCCTGAGTTTCTTGTGAAGGTCACCGCCACATTGTCAAGTCCAATCCCTTGTTCAGTCCTCATCTTACATGACCTATAAAAAGCATTTGAACCAGTTGATTACTTTTCCTTCCATATACACTTTTTCATCTGGCATCCAGGAACCACAAGCCCTTGGTTGTCCTCCTTTCCTATTGTTCCCCCATCTCAGTCTCATTTTCTGGTTCCTCCTCTCTCCTGTCCTTTAGTGTTTGTATTAGTCAGGGTTCTCCAGAGAAATAGAACCAATAACAATTGGTTTGCATGATTATGGAGGCTGAGAAGTCCCATGAGCTGATGTCTGCAAGCTGCAGACCTAAGAAAGTTGGTGGTATAATTCAGACTGAGACCAAAGACCTGGGAACTAGAAGAGCCAGGAGTGTAAGCCCCAGTCTGGGGGCCAGAGAAAAGGAGATGAGATGTCCCAGCTCAGGTGCTGAGGCAGAAAAAACAGGGTTGAATTCCTCCTTCCACCACCTTTTGTTCTATTCAGGCCTTCAGTAGATTGGATAACTATCCACACAGGGAAGGACACTTTACTGAGCTCACCAATTCAAATGTTAATCTTATCTAGAAAAAACCCGTACAACACAGTGAGAAATAATGTTTAATCTGGGCACCTGGGGTCCAGTCAAGTTAATAGATCAAATTAACGGTGACAGTGTTAAAGTGCCCCAGGTTTAGTCATTAGCCTGCCTCTCTCTCTATAGATACTCTATCAATGACCTCATTTCGCCTCATGGTTTTGAATGCCATACATATTGACTGTTTCCATAACATATCTCAAGATTTAACTTCTAAACTCCAGAGTTCACTTCCCAGCTGCCTTCTCAACACCTCTACTTGCATGCCTGGTAGACGTCTAAAACATACCGTGTCCAAACCCGAATCCTTGATCTCTCCACCCAGACAGCTCCACACACAGCTTTTCCCATTCCAGGTGATGACGACTCTGTCCTCCTATTTGCTCAGCCCAAATGCCTAGATGTCATGTCGGCTCTTCCCTTGCATTCATATTCCACCTCCAGTCGGTCATGGAAGTTTGTTGGCTCGACCTTCAAAAACACATCTAGAACCCAACGACGTCTCACCGCCTGCACGGCTGTGGGTCTGAGCCTGTCCTGGCCCTTCGTTACGGCGTTGGTTATCTCCATGGCCCTAAGTTCTTCTTTCTCACTCCCGACCCCAAGTTCTCATACAAACAGCCAGTGTTGTCTTTTAAAAATGTCAGATGATGGTATCATCCACTCAAACCCTGCAATGGTTCCCTATTTCTATCAGAGTAAAAGCTAAAATCCTCGAAGTCCCACCTGATCTTCCTCTCCCTTCCATCTCTGTCCTCCGTCTTCACACTCTTTCCACCTTTCTCATTCCACTCCAGCTACATTGCCCTATCTGTTTTTTCCTCAAATAAGCCTTTCATATTCCCTCCTTAGGGCCTCAGAATAGTTATTTTCTCTCCCTGCCATATTCTCCCTCAAGATATCTATCTGGCCACGTCCCCTCACCTCTTTCAAGTATTTGCTCAGATATCATTTTCTCAGTGAGGCCTGTCCAGATCACCCCATAGAAAAATGCATCTCCTTGAATACTCTGTTACCACTGCTAGGATGAGAGCACCATAAGGGAGTGACTTTTGTGGTATTTACTGTTATTTACCAAATACATATCTGGTGCCTTATAGGTTCTTAATAAATATTTGTTAAATGAATGGGTAGTAGAAATATTTAAGAGGAATCCCAGAGTCAAAGTCATGCAGATGATCACCCATCAGGGACTTATACAAGTCACCATTTTTTCAGACTCCTTTCTCCACAGTGCAAATGAGGACACTAGAATAGGGCTCTTCCTGTCCCCCAACATTCTGGCTCTGCTTTGATGGGTCTGTTCTCCCTGACAGTCCTTTCTCCTTTTCCAGCAGCAGTTCTCAATTTTCACTGAGCATCTATTCCCCATCTTCTCCATCTCTGGGGTGGGTGGGGACACAACATCCAAGTCTGAACCCATCAGCACATCGCACTTCCCTAGCCACCGTGACTGGTCCAGGAGCAGGCATGAGAACCAATGAGTGAGATGCAGCATCACCCTAATGAAAATGTGGGCCAGCAGCAGGCTCTCTCCATCCCAACCCCAAGAGATCTTAGATCTAAAGTTGTCACCTTTAGGGGAGAACCTGGAATTGCTGATGGAATGAAGTCATCACCATGGAAGGCAGAACCAAGAATGGAGGAAAACCTTGTCCTTGCACTGCCAAGTATACCCTGAATTTAGCTGACACCCTGAACTTTTCAGGGATGTGAATCAAAAAGCTCCTTATATGGCTTAAGCCAGTTTGAGTTGAGTTTTCTGTCATTTTTCAGAGAAAAGAACCTGACACCAGAACTGGGAATGTTTGAGACTGTTTTTATTAGCAGCCAAGCTAAAATTTGAGACTTCCCCTCCGAACTGGTAGACAATATAAACTACAACATTATCCCTCCACCTCAGCACAAAGGCTGGTAGTTTGTTACACAACTGGAACACCATGTGGTAACCTTTACCCACCCTGTTCTTTCTTCCATCTCTATGTGTAGATGAAGAAAATCAGAGTAACAAAAAAAGGAATTCCTCAAGACTTTCTTATTTACTCAACACACACCAGATCGTTACGCATATAACAGGCACTCAATAAATACTTGTTGAATGATTGAGTAAAGAGAACATTGCTTGTGCAGACTCATAAGTATTTCTTTTCTTTTCTGCTTCCAAGAGAACAAACAGCACACAAAAGTGAAAGAAAGGAGATGATTGATTTTATGGAGTTATACTTTGTACAGACACATCTGTTGGAATCAGTTCTGACCTTCTTAATCTAAGAGGGACACAGGGTACTTGGAGAGGGTACAGAGATTAAACTAATGATGGGTTGGAAAGCACAACACATTTATCCTGGGTAAGAGAATTCATGGCTGCAAAGAACAACTAATGAGATGCTAAAAGAACTGCAGAATCCAAGAGTTTGGAGACGAGCCGATCTAATAACCTTCTCATTTTCTAGAAGGGGAAACTGAGGCTTCCAGAGTTGAAGTGATAGGGAAATGCCAAGGCTTCTGAGATGTATACTAGGATACTACTTTTCAAACTGTGGGTCAATGCCTATTAATGGGTTGTTAAATTAATTAATGGGTTTTGGTCAGTTTTCTCTATGAACAAATGACAGAACAGAAAAGAAAAACATCCAAGTATATTTTCTGTAATAAGAGTAGGTATCATTGTATCGGTTTTTTCTTTTCAGTTTATACATGCATACACACACATGCAAATGTATATATTGTGTCCTGGGTCAGACGTAAGGGTCAGATGTAAAATGTATCTCACATTCTGAGTCATGTATTGAGAAGTTGTAAACCATGGATCTGGGCAGATGTCAAGTCCAGCAGAGAAGGCCTGCCCGGGGCTCGGACGCCATGTTCATCACAGTGAGCACAAACTGGACCAATCATCAGAATAACCTGAGCAGGTTTTATTTAATACAGATTCCTGAGTCCCATTTCCAGAGACTGTTAAGGTCTGGGATGGCTTTTGTACTTTGTAAAAGTTTCCCAGGAAATTCTCGTGCACTGATCATCATCGCTGTGATTGTTGTCACGGTCACATTTAGTAAGTGCTCAGGAAATACTGGTTGGTTCAGTAAACAACCATAAGTGAGAAGTCGCTACTAGTGTAGATTATTGAGCTCTGTGGCCCCAGAGTGAGAAAGCTGGCAGGTCTTAAATACCATTAAACAGGGATCTGTCTGTCCTATAAACATAATCTTAATGTGAATGAGAGAGAGGACGGAGGATCCCACAACCAACAGACATGTTGTATGTGGCTTGTGCCCACAAAGTGAGTGCGAATAACCCAGGCCAGAAGAACACTCCTCTAGGAATTTTTCTGAGGGAAAAAATGATACTTCCCATGAGATTGCCTCTTTGGTTTCCAACGCACTGACCAAATGCATGGCTCACCAGCCGCGCTGGGGTCTTTGACTCGCTCGCAGGGTTTTTCTCACCAGGAAAAAGGCGGCATCACGCTGCATTGTTCAGTGGACGTTCTATTTATTTTATTCCATCCTGGCAAGTAAGGGTTCCAGAAGTCAATACAAGGATTTGAGGAGCCTGCTCTCTCTTAATGGCACCTGCACAATTTTTGTAAAAAAAAAAGTCTGCACTCAGAATCAACCCTGATAATGACAGTGGAAAGCTCTGGGCTCCTTATGAGGCTTTTCCCAGTGTGTGTGAGCGCCTCCCTGCCACAGGCCATCACATGCTCGGTGGGATTGGAATGATAAACACAGGGCTTGGATGACCCAGCCTTGAACTGGGGCCTGTGCCTTGTCACAGGGACCTGGTCACAAGTGTGGTGTCTGTCTTGACGAAGGCAGCGCGTTGTTTGCCATGTATTCCTACATCCACTGCTGGTGGGGAGTTGGAAGTGAAATTTTTTTCTAAGCCCGGAACAGTTTCCCCATGACAATTAGCAGTGGTTTTTCTGAAACACAAAACTATGCTGTTGTAGAAAGTATGCTTGTTGGATTCTGTGGGTGAAATTAAAAACTTGTCAATGAACAGGGTTGGCACCTGCTAATTCTGAAGGGTGTAAAAGGGGAGCTCTCGTGGAATTTGCTGTTTCATAGACACCAACAAAACTAATCAAGATCTATGCACTGGCGTGTGTTATCCTTCTTTGTTTATGTAGCCTTTTGAATGAGTTTTAAGTGAGAAACCAAGCAGAGCAAGAGGAATGGTTTATAATGCACCATCATACTGACCTTAAAGCATCTTGGGATACTGGGTCCCATACACTTAACCTGGCCAAGGACACACTGTAAGTTACCTTGTGCCTCTCCTGAATATCAAACTGCAGCCTCCTCCAATATACAGATCATCTGAATTTTGCCTCTGACATTCACAAAACTCACCAACAACCCGCCCCCTCCCCAGCATATTCTAACACACATTTGTACCGATGAGAACCTAAGAGTGTAGTGCAGGAACAAAGAGATCCAGGCACGGCATCAAAGATCTGGCTTTGAATCACTGTTCTGCCCTGCAATAGCCAAAGGAGTTTAGGGGAGCTCCTCAAACGCTTTGACCTGCAGGCCCTTCATTATAAAATGAGGCTATCTTTACTTTAAATCACCATGGTGGGATATTGGCGAGCATTAAGTGAGAGGAGGGATTAAGAGATGACATGGAGCAGGGGCTTCCGAGAGCCACTGCCCCAGAATTCACAATCCTTTCTTTCTGAGTTTGCAATCTTACTTACTATTTCATGGGTTTTGTGTATTCATTACATAATTATAGTAAAATGTAATTATGTTGGCTTAGTACCAGCCAACACAAGGAGATCATAACCATGTTCCTAGGCAAGCGTCCCTGCTTCATTTACTGCACCTTCTTAAGTTCTGCACTTGGATGCTCAGGGCCGTTGGCGACAAGACCCAACCTTTGGTCCCAGTGTGGGGCCCCTCATTTTAGGAAAGACAAGTAGAGGGTCAATGGGTGCACGGTCTCAGTGTCTCCCCATGAAGTCAAGTGTCCTTCAGGCCATGTCACTGGGGTCTGGACTCCTCTTTGCTGCTCCAGGATCTCAGCTTCAGCAGGTCTGGTTAGTTCCCACAGCTGGGCAAACGCTGGATAATGAACTCTTACTAACCAAATTCACAAAAGCCTGGTGATAATCAGAATGTCAGTGTATGGATTTGTAACAACAGTGAACTTAGCAGACTGAAATGATCACATAGGCAGGTTAATGCATTCCTTCATCTAAATAAGGAAAACCATATTTTAATTAGGCCACTGTTGAGTCAGAACAAAAGAATACAGGTGTTCCAATGCATCTTCTTCACAGAATATATGTTGAGGCATTCTTCCCCATTCTTAAGTAGCTAGGCAACTCTAGAGAACAATGTTGCTTGAACTGTTTGCCTAAATCTCCTGGACGACATTAGGTACACTGTGAACAAGTCTTTTATCTGTCCCCTAGACATACGCCTGGCCTCTACTCATAGTAGGCATTCTGCCAAGTGTTTCAGTGACGTTTCTATTCAACCCTTCCAGCAATGGTATGAGGAAAGGTGTATTGTTATCAGTGTGTCATATAGACGGAGGTTTCAGAGGAGACACTTGCCCAAGGACATGCTAGTAAGTGGCAAGACTAGAATCAGACTTAGGCAGTCTGATCCATGTTTTCAACTGTGAAATTATACCGCCATACTAGACTAAATTACTACAGCCAGCCTCTGACCACAGCAACCCCTGAATTCTTCTTGGTAATTTTGGTGTTTCTGAAACTCCCTAGGCACCTGTCAACTAACCATTTATGAAGTTACTGATGAAAAGGATGCCTTAGTTGCCTGATCTCATTTAAGATATGCTGACTTAATTAAATTCTGTTTAATTTAATTAAATGGCTTAATTAAATTTCTCTCTCTCCTCAGTGTATCTTCCTACATAGAGAATCAGAGCCACAGACTGTTGAAGCTGGGCTGGGCCTTCAAAATCATGTAATCCACATTTATTCTTTTATGGATACAGAAGATAAAATCCAGAAAGTTTATGTACCTAGCCCCAGTTTTTTTCTTAATGTAACACTGATCATGTACTAGGCACAAGGCTTAAAATACAAGCCATTGTCAGAGTCAAGACTAGCCTTCAACTCAACTCCAGCAACTGCTCTCCTTCCCATGCTACAGCCATTCCAAAAATATTGAGTTTGTTTTTTTTAACCAAGATGCAACCCTTCTCCTGATCATGCAATGTAAATTGTGCCTTGTGTCCAATTGCTTGTTACTCTTGTCCTCAAGTTAGGATTTCTATCCCTTGATATATTTTGAGCTGTTACTGGATTCTTCTTGCCCAAGGCTCTCTGCCACATGGATGTCCCAAAGGCCAGATCCTGGTCCACCACAGTGACGCCGTGTTACAGAGAGACCTAGGAGGATCCTGATGTTGCAAGGAATTCCTTAATATAATTTTATTCTGTAAAAGTAGCTGTTGAATAGGCTAAGAAATTTTAAAATTACTGAACATACATTCCCCACCATGTGGTGTGGGATCCCAGCTGAAAAGCCCACTAGACTAACAAACAGGTATGGCCACCAATAGCCCTGCTGTTCAGCCCACCTACGTGATGCAGCCTGCCATGGTGGTTGGCCAGCATGCATCAGTGAGCTCAGTCTCAGCTGTGTGTCTAGGCCCTATGGCCATATCCATCAGCCTCTGTGCCCCAGTGTGGGGGAGGAAGGGAGGATAGTGACAGAAAAATAAGCCAGGAAATTCAGGAAATTCCACTTGCCACAAAAACAAAAACAAAATCCTTGTTGGTTTGCTGGAACTTGGTTTTCATGCTTTACCCCATAGGGTGAGATTTCATCTGTTGGCAAGCCCATCTTGAGCCACCCTCCTGATAAGGTTTCATTAAGATGCACCCAAAGATACAAGAGAATCCTGAAGCAGCTTTCAAGGACACTGCAGGCACATTGCCAGCCTCTTCTGAGCGTTTAATTCTTCCTGCAAGTCAAAATAAATTTCCAGTCCATTGGACCTACCTTCTATGGTCTGAGGATTGAGAGAAAAGAGAAGTGAGGTCATCCAGTTTTCATCGAGTGGATATTGTTGAATACCTATCCTATGGGAACCATAAAGATAAAAAGATGGACATGGCACAGCCCCTTTGTCCAACAACTCAAGGGGCCAGGTTAAGCCTTGAGTGCATTGAGGGGTAAGTCTACCATATCGGATATGGTGTTTTCTGTGCTACGGTGAAACCATTTTTTCCAGGAAAGTAAATTAAATAACACTGCAGGAGGACATGGAATGGTGTGTCAGGTATGTGTGTGGGTTAGGAATCAACCTGCTGGGTTTAGTTCTCAGGCCCATAATTTAGGAGCTATGCGCAAGTGAGCACATTTACTTTGGCCCCTGAAAAATCTGTTACCTCATCTGTAAAATGGGGCTAACTGTACCACTACAGAGGTTACTGCTTGCTTCCAGTGAGCTGAGCCTTCTAAAGTGTTTACTATGATCCCTAGCTTGTGGAATGAGTTCAGTAAATCTTAGCCATTGTTGTTTTTTAATTGTTAACCTGTAATCCACCTAAATTAATGAAACATTCCATCAAAAGAAAGAGCAAGAAAGAAGATGACTAAATGCTTGCTCTTCAAATCGTTTCTTAAGAAAAAAATAAAATCCATCTAGAAGTGAACACATAATTGGTACATGATGAAAACTATACTGCCTCCATCTCAGTAGCAGGGTCCTTCATCCCCCCCTTCCCAGACATGACGAGCAGCCACAACAGCCTCTTGCTCGTGGTCAGGACCATGGCCATTTGGGTACCACGTGCCTACTTCTCATCTCCCCCTCTGCTCATAGTCAGGGAAGTGTTGGTAAAAATGACGGTTGTTTTGCAGATGAGAGCTCTGCAAATCGGTACAGGGCCTGGAGCACGAACGCTTAACTTTGCCATCCAGCCAGGGGGCTCCCCCACAACACAGGCCAGGAGGCTTCAGTACAGGGGTAATTGATGTCCAGGGGCACATCCAGATTTAAGCACATTTAAATGATTTATTGAGCTCCTCCTACGTGTCAGAGCTGGTTGCAGGGCAGGAAATCGACAATCTCTGCTCTCATATCCAAGTGAGAAATACCAGTAGAAAACAAGCTAACAAATTTCTGAGTTGGAGTCATGATTCTAGGATTCTACAGCCTCAGTGTTCAGCAAACAAGTACCATTTTAGTAGTAAATGGATTTTTCTGTTCAAATTCTCAGAAAATAGACCATCTATTGGGGCAAGTCTCTTTCGGCCACAACATTCGCCTCCTCATGGTACTGGATAACTCAAATGTGCCATAAAGCCACAGGGCACATGGAATAAGGAAATCTAAAAAAAAAAAAAAAAAGGCTCCAAATGTGATATCGATTTGATAGCACCAGGTCCATCTACATCGCCCGTGGTGCCCCTGGTCCCAGCCTTTCATCTTGTGGCTATAGAGTCCCTAGAGTACTGTACTAGTAGCCTCCTAACTAGTCTCCCTACTTGTATTCTTACCCCTCTCCAACCCTTTCTGCACAGGGTAGCCCAAACAATGTTTTTTAAATGCCTCTCCCTAGCTGAAAACTCTTCAATGGCTCCAATTCCTCTTAATCTAAAAACAAGGAGCTTAAACTAACCCACAACCAAGGCTATTGGTCACAATATATAATACCCCAGGATATTGCCAATCAGAATATAAGCCAGCCAAAACAACCTTTGTGAAAACACAACCCTGATTTGTGTATATTTACTTTAAAGTTATCTACATGTACTGTTGTCAACCCATATATTAAATATCAATAAGATTAATTTCTTTCTTATAAAAATAAATGCAAATAGCAGTTCCAATATTTCCTTTCCCAGGGAACTGGCATATGTACCCCTGGAAAACAACCTTAGAGACCACTGGCTCACGCCATGAGCAAGACCTCCCTTGTGAATGCCTAACATAAAAACAACTAATGGAACAAAAATGTATTGTTATTTCTCTGTTGCTGTTACAGTGTGCCTCTTACCATACACTTGAACCTAAAAATTTCATGTAAACCAAATTGTAGCACAAGAAATCATACTGTAAACACAGTGAGGGAATCTGGCCATCCATAGGAAACTCCTTCAGGCGTCCCATTTGTAAAGTAAATAAATATTTTGTAAGTAAGTTAGTTCAACAAAAATTCATCACCTTTTTAAGCTCCTACAACGAATTTTCTCAAAATGACCTGTCACTACTAAAAGTGAAGTCTGAAACCAAGTGACTAGAGCAAACAAATTATATTTTTTGATCATTCACAATCGCATCATTTCACAATCACTGTAGAAGTAGAATTGAAAGAATACCCTCATAAACACTTTGGATAAACTCTTCCATTACAACAATAATTGGTGTGTTCTTCTGAAGAAATGTGCAGACACAGGCAGGCCTGGTAGACAAGGACAGTGATGCAAAAGTCCGAAGGGGGGATAAAGCCAGGTGTAAACAAACTTTTCACTGTTCTCCAGACACTAGTCCCACTTCCCTACCTTCTTGCCTTTTGTTTATGCTATTTCTCTCATCAGACATGCTCTTGCCAGACTCATCCCTGCTCCCCAAGACAATTGCATGCACACACGGCCTATGCATGAGTGTGTACATGTGCTGGTGTGCACACGCACAGACACACACACTCCAGTTTAAATTCAAAGCCCATCTCAAATGTGATCTTTTGTAAGAAACCTCCCTTCATCTGTCCCTACTGAGGCCAGAAATTATGAAAATCAACTCATCTGAAATCTCATATCCCTTTACAAGTTTCAAAGCGCTGCTCCTTACCCCTCCCACTAAATGCTGGCCATGCTGAGATATCAGACTTCTCACACACTTCCCACAGCATCTAGTGCTTCATTTCATAAACGGCTGATGCTTTTGAATCTTCGTTTGCCGAATGAGGGGTGCCCCACCGTCAAACAACCTTCCATCGCTAGTACCAGCCTAGGTAGTTCACTTTGTTTCTGAACCTAATATCTTTAGAATGCAAAATGGGTCATCAAATCATTGATAAAAATTGACAGCAAAGCTCTGAGGTGTCATGTAGAAGAACCAGACTATGCAGACAAATTAAATGCTCACTTTCATTCTTCATTCAGCATACCTTCTTGATAGAAACTGTAATTACTTACTATGAAATTAATCGATGTTCTCACCCAAATGCTAGTGGCCAGTGGTCCATCCGAGTCACCCCAGGGGGGACAGCAACAGATGTGGCAGGTGGGGGCCACAATCCAGTGACTCCAGCAGCAATTGGTCCCTCCCACACCTCCTGTGATGTCCCCCTCCCCTACCACCATATGGAGGTTACTCTTCAAAATCAGGCAAGACCCTGGCTGGTCAAACTACAAAGCAACGAGCTTATGAATGTGAAAGTTCTAGGCAGTTTACTGTGAAAAATGCACTTCTTTTTATAGGGTAATGAAATCTATGTGCAAACCTTACTTTTAAAAATGAGTTCAACCCAAGTAACAGGTATATCCATTATTATTCTATGCATCCCTTGAAACTCTGCTACTGATAATTGTTATAATCTCATCAATGGCGATTTGTAAATTTTTAAAAATTGTACTTCCCCTCAAAACATTAAATAGATGGGGAAAGAGACAGGAAGAAGGAAGAGTTATAATTATCTGAAATAGGTCTTTTGGTGGTGGCTGGTTAGATGTCTCCTTTTAGCACTGACATTTCCAAGTCTTCTATGAAAAGGAAAATTTAAGAATGTGCTGAAATCGATTCTCAGCTAACTTGTGTTTTATTTTACTTGTTGTTTAAAAATTATTATAATGGTAATAAACTTCAGGTGAACTGAAAGATCCCTGAATACATTTTATTTTTTTAAAGGTTAAAGTTAGCCTCCATCTGGGAAATTTGAAAGTCTGAATTATAACCAAATAAGGTTATTCTGAAATGAAAGAAAGGCCACTTTCTACTTTCCTTACCCTTTGCTTTTTATTCAAAATTTTATTACAGTAATCTTAAATATCTATGAAATAGAGAGAGTAGTTTAAGGAAACTGGAAGTACCATTGCCAGCTTCAAAAGGACCAATTTATGGCCAATGTTATTTTATCTATATACCTTATATCTCCCTCAGATGACTGTCTTAGATAATAAGTCCTTATTATCACCAAGTTATCTAATCAATATCCCAGTGCTCACATATCCTGGATTATCATTAATGCCTGAAAATTATTTGTTTGAAGAAGTATTCCAATTAGGTCCATATAATGTGATTAATTTAGAGTCTAAAGTCTATTTTTCTCTGTGGGTTCCTCTTCATCTCTCTTTTTTGTCTTTGGCATTTTGTTTAAGAAACTGCCTGTTAAGTTCTAGAAACTGGTCCATGACCCAGTAGAGTTCTCTACACTCTGCCCTTTGATAATTGTATCTCCACGGAATTAACATGTTCCTCTGGTCCCTGGGCTTCTTGGAACTGGTAGTTGCATCTAGAGTCTCTTTCAGAATCAAGCCTGATTTTTTGGCAAGACCACTTCACGGGGAGCGGGTTGTCCCATCAGTTGGGCTGTTTCTCTTTTGGTGATTTTGCAGCCACTGCAGATCATTGCCTGGATCCATTAAGTCATTAGGGTTTGCAAAATGGCCCTCTCTTCTCCAACCTACGTCCCGGTGGGGGCATCCAGTGCTGAGGCTTTATTCTCACTGGCTTCATTCTTTCCATCATTCCTCCTCATTAGTTGTAATACTTCTATGAAGAGACACTTCCTCTCATCAATTCTTGTTTCCTGAGGTACAGCCGATATAGAAACAACAGGATAAATGCTTTATTCTTTATTTACCAATTTTCAAAAGAATGGGTTATTCCCTACTATTCCCCAAAGGTGACCAGTGGTTTTTCCAGTGCCATTTTGAACTCCTGGATTCAAATGTATTTGATGTGTTTCACTCCACTTAGTTATTATCTTTATTGATGTTAAAATATTTACCCTGTGGGAGCTTTCACAAGTTGGCTCCTGAGTTCTTTTGACATGTCCCTTCTAGTCTTTGATAGCTTCCTTGCTTTCGGTAATGACAGGCTGCCCCAGGCTAACCATGTTTATTTCCTCCTAAACCTGGAATCAACTGTCTGGCCAAGAAGACTTGGCAAGTAGAACCTTTCAGCAAAACCACAACCTGGGTGCTAGGTATGCTCATTGTTACTGGTTTGGTCATTGGTTCTAGGCCTTTTGAGTGGACAGAGATTTTTAGAAAGCACCTGTCATCTATTTAACTATCTCTGGCATCCATCTGTCAGAACACACACACCTAATTCAAAATTAAGACTAGGAGATTTTACATAAATTCCTTGATGTAAACTGGTATCTATACTCATGCCCCAAATCCCACTTCTCAATGACACCAGCCTAAGTGTTCCTTTGCTTCAGCCCCCACCATATCTCTGAGTTTCAGAATAATAATTCAAGCACCAGCACCAACACATATTTGATGTGTTTCACTCCACTTAGTCACTATCTTTTAATACTGAAAACAAGTTGAGATTTCTTGCTGCAGTTCTTTTTGTCCTTAGGCTGTGTACTCACCAGGAACACACGGTCAGATTGCTGTATTTAAGTCACCTGTAGGAGTTCTTTCTCTCTGCTTAGGCTGCCAGCTCAATACACAATTAGTAATTTTTACTTCATTTTATGTTCCACTTTTAGAGATTGCTTCTTAAAATTTTGTTTTATAACTCAGTAAAACATCTGCATGGTTCCAAAGTCAAATATGCAAACTATATTTAACAAGGCTAGCTTTCGTCTCTGTCTCCTTCACACTAGTTCCTCCCTCCCCTGAAGGTAGTCATTTTTTAAATGTATGGATTGTTCTTTGTTTTCTTAAATACAAAGTAATAGTATATACACAATTACAATATAAATCACATACATAATTTTACATACATATGTAAATATATATACATATATATATATGTATATATATATATATATAAAACCTTTCTTTGATGAATGAGAGCATATTGTCTGTTTTTCTACTTCTCTTTGTAGAACTTAACATGACCTGGAAGTCACTCCAGAGTTACACACAAGAAGATGACACACAGTATGCTCATTACTTTTGAGAGCTGCACAGTACTCAATTACATGGCTGTCCCACAGTTCATTCAACCAGCTCCCTTTGATGGACATTTGGGTTGTTTCCAGTCATTTGCTCTTAAGAATAGTGCTACAGGAGATCCAAGATGGCGGCATGAGAGGTGAGACAGAGAATTCCTTCCAAAACCACATATAGTGTGAAAATATAATTAATACAACTAGCCCTAAAATAGCAACAGGAAACAAGGCTGCACCAGAATGCATACAGACCTCACGAAACAGTGTAACATACAAAAGCCTCGATCTGGCAGGACCCAAGCCCCTCCTCCACCCCAGCTCACTGGCGGGAGGAAAAGAAATGGAGGGGGGAGGGGGTGGAAGCCTAAGACTGCTGGACACCCAGACCTGGAGGTCTGCTTTGGAGCACGAACCTACATTGTGTGGTGCTCTGGAGGTTGGTGGGATTGGGGAGCTGGGACAGGTGGAGTGCTGGAGGGACTGAGATTCCGGCCATTTGTGGAGAACGGGGATCCATATCCAGCTGCTCTGAGACAAAGGTAAGGCAGGTGGTCTGAGAGGTTTCCTAGCAGAGATGGGGGTGCTGAAGGAGTGGGGTTTGCACAGAGCTTGCTACGTGGGAGAAGGGATAGGTGGACAAGGTTGTCTGGGCACACTCTGCCGAACAGATTGGGAACTTTGAGGAGCTTCAGGCACTCCAACCCCCTGGCTGCCTACTCAACTCCTGAAGTCCCACTCTTTGACATGCAGCCTGCTGTGCCTTCCTCCTGGCCTGCTGGCACATCTTGCAAACTGGCAGTCACTATGCTGGTGTCAGGCCAGCCAGAGGGAGGCCCTGCAAACAACAGCTAGAGACACCAAGCACAGGGGCTTACACTTGTGTGCTTGGCCCACTGTCTCTGATACTGGAGACAGGCACTGCAGCCGGGAATCAGGAAACAGCCAGTTCTCACCCCCCAGCACCAGCACTGCTCCCCTATGACCCCCAACCTCAATCTAGGGGCTGAGCAGTGCCAGAGACTAGAGCTTCTGGGCACCAGAGGGCACCACATAGAATTATGAAACGTCAAAGGAACCTGGTTCAGACCAAAATTTCACAAACCACAGAAAAAGGACCAATGAAACTGAACTCACCAATTTTCCTGAAAGAGAGTTTAAAATAAAAATCGTAAACATGCTCATGGAGGTACAGAAAAATATTCAAGAACTCAGGAACAAATTTAAGACAGAGATTCAATCATTAAGAAAATCCATATCTGAAATGAAACATACAAGGAGGGATTCAAAAGCAGATTAGATGTAGTAGAAGAGACGGTAAATGGAATAGAAATTAAAGAAGAGGAATACAAAGAAGCTGAGGCACAGAGAGAAAAAAGGATCACTAAGAATGAAAGAATATTGAAAGAACTGTGTGGTGAATCCAAATGGAACAATATCTGCATTATAGGGGTACCAGAAGAAGAAGAAGAGAGAAAAAGGGATAGAAAGTGTTATTGAGGAGGTAATTGCTGAAAACTTCCCCAATCTGGGGAAGGAGATAGTTTCTCAAGTCATGGAGGTGCACAGATCTCCCAACACAAGGGACCCAAGGAAGACAACATCAAAACATATAATAATTAAAATGGCAAAAGATCAAGGATAAAGACAGACGCTTAAAAGCAGCTAGAGAGAGAAAAAAGGTCACATACAAAGGAAAACCCATCAGGCTATCATCGGATTTCTCAACAGAAACCTTACAGGCTAGAAGGGAGTGGCATGATATATTTATTGCAATGAAACAGAAGCGCCTTGAACCAAGAATTCTCTACCTGGAAAGGTTATAATTTAAATTTGAAGGAGGGATTAAACAATTTTCAGATAAGCAAAAGCTGAGAGAATTTACCTCCCACAAACCACCTCTATGGTACATTTTGGAGGAACTGCTACAGATGGAAGTATTCCTAAGGCTAAAGAGATGTCACCAGGGGAAATAAAACCACAGCAAAGTAGAACAATTAAGTACTAAGCAGATGCAAAATCAAATCAACTACCCCGAAAGTCAATCAAGGGATGGACAAAGAATACAAAATATGATACCTAACATATAAAGAATGGAGGAGGAAGAAACAGGAGGAAAAAAAAAAGAACCTTTACGTTGTGTTTGTAATAGCATAGGAAGTGAGTTAAATTAGACTGTTAGATAGTAAGGGAATTACCCTTGAACCTTTGGTAATCAAGAATACAAGGCCTGCAATGGCAATAAGTACATACCTATCGATAATCACCCTAAATGTAAATGGTCTGAATGCACCAATCAAAAGACATAGAGTCACTGAATCGATAAAAAAACAAGACCCATCTATCTGCTGCCTACAAGAGACTCACTTCAATCCCAAAGACATACACGGACTGAAAGTAAAGGGATGGAAAAAGATATTTCATGCAAGTAGGGAGAAAAAAGCAGGAGTTGCAGTACTTGTATCAGACAATTTAGACTTCAAAACAAAGAAAGTCACAAGAGACAAAGAAGGACATTACATAATGATAAAAGGGTCAATCCAACAAAAGGATATAACTATTATAAATATCTATGCACCCAACATAGGATCACCTAATATGTGAAACAAATACTAACAGAATTAAAGGGGGAAATAGAATGCA
>JAVSCE010004660.1:0-67230 GCA_032199065.1 Smutsia gigantea | reverse complement strand
GGGAGGTGCCGGTCCAGCGTGCACAAGACAATCCTGTCCGAGAAGCCCTCCTGCCGCAGCGTCTCTGCACACACCAAGCCAGCTGCGCCTGAGGGGAGGGACATGTGGGTTAGGGACCCCCTGTGTCCTAATCCCACCCTGCCCCTCCTGACCCCACCACCAACCTGCGCCCACAACAAGCACATTAGTGCTGCCGCCATGGCCAGCACTTGGAGAGATGCACTTGGCCATCATCTTGGTCCTTCGTTGCAGCTGCAAGGCCTGGGGGTGGCCGGAGAGTCGGGGGCAGCTGGGATCTGGGATGATGACCGTCTTCCTATGCCATCATCCCAGCAGGCCAGGTCCTGCTATTCCAGTCCAACCTCATCCCCACTGTGCAGCCCTTCACTGTGCTCCCCAGCCACACATGTTGCAGTTGTTCCCACCACAGGGCCTTTGCACATGCTGATCCCTGAACCAACATGCCCTCCTTGCTTCTCCCTTTTGCCTGAGCCCCAAGCCACCCCCTCACCTGCTTGCTGGCCCGGACGTACACCTTGTCCTTCTCAATCTTCACCTGCAAGAGCTAGTTCCTTAGGAGCAGCCTGGGGGTGCTCTGGCCCCTGCCTGCACCCCCAGGCTCCCACCCCACTGCACGCCCCGCCCCACCTGGAACTTGTGCAGACTGTCCAAGCCAGGGAAGTCCTCCAGGTCCCCAGTGCTGATGTTGAAGCAGGCGCCATGCCAGGGGCAGCGCACCCGGCCACGGGATAGCACACCTGGGGGAGGCAGTGCTGGGCCAAGGCCACCAGCAAGAGATCCTTCCCAAGGATCCCTGTGTCCCAGCGCCTGCAGGCCTTTCCCCGGGGCCGAGGAGACCCCCTCAATAGATAAGGGCCCAGGAAGGAGCTAGGCTGGCTCGGGCCTGGTGGAGCTAGGGTGTGGGCAGTCCCTTTGCAGTGGTGCCCCAGTCAGGGCCCCTTCAGGGGGACCCATGCCCACCTCCCATGTGCACCAGGACAGCTCACCTTTTACCAGAGGTGCACCATAGTGCGGGCACTTGGGGCCCAGGGCGTGGAACTCCCCGCTGTCCTTGGCCAGCAACACCTTCCCCCAGCCCAGCTCTACTTCCCGCATCCTAAGGAGGAGCTGCACTCAGAGATCAAGCCGGATGCCAGGCACCACCTCCTGGGACCTCCTCCCAGAGTCCAGCCTTCAGGGGAGGAGGCCGAGACCAGCAGAAGCCACAAGGGTGGTGGCTGGGGTGGGCGCTAGCCAAGGGCCTCTTCTAGGCTTTGTGACCTCCCCCAACCATAGCCTCCATCTTGTGCCCTCCCACCGTGGGCCCTCTGACCTCCTCCCAGGCCCAGCACCCACTGGCCATTCTCAAGGTCCTTGATGTGGCAGATGGCAGCCTCCACACAGTCCTGAGCTCCAGGGTAGGGGTGAGGGGCAGGCAGGCGCTCCTCGGCGTGGAAGTGGCGGGCTGCGCTATTGCCCTGGTAGGCCCGGGGGCTGCCCTTCCCACCGGCTGCCAGCCCGTCCTTGCCTCGCTCCTTCTCCGGCAGCACCACCTCGATCTTGAGTTCCACTGTGGGCAGGCGGGGCGGCGCTGTGAGCCCCCTGCTTGGCCCACCCCCTCGCGCCCCCACAAGCTCTGGGTGGGGCAGCCCCTCAGAGTTTGGGCTCTCCCTGCACCTCCATCTGTCCAGAAAGCCAGCTGTGCCACCTGGAAGAGCCTTAGAATTAGCAAGAGGAAGCTGGGGTGGTTGGGGAGGGGGCATGCTGGGTCAGCTTAAATTAATTTGTGAAGGTATCTTTTTCAGTAACAAAATTACGGAGGGGTGAACAAATGAAGCTCTGTCAACCTTGAAATTGCCCTTTCTCTAGGAATCAGTGTGGAGAAAAGACCCTTGGTGCCCTGAGTCTTGCTCTGATTCTGGCTGATCATTAGGCCTTTTACAGGCTACAAGTGTTACGTACAGGCTTTCCCTCTTTGCCGTGGCTGCCAGGAGGCTCGGAGCTAACCAACAAACCACTACTACCCAACTTCACCTGTTGAGCTTCTAATCTGGGTTATGTATGTTATTTCCTCCAGTATTAACTACTACTGAAGAGGTAGGTGTTACTCTGTTTTATAACGAAGGCATCTGAGGTCCAGAGGAGGTAAAGCAGGGGCCCACAGTCACATGGTGGCTCAGAATCCCAGGACTAGGGTTGCATCTGCTCTGTGGGTGAACAGAGATCCCCCTCCCCCTTTCTGCCACCACCCTGGACTTAATGGCTTCCAGTTTGACTGCATCAGCAGACACCTTGGAGCCTTCTGGAAGGAGGTGGAGGATGAAAACAGCCTGGCTTGGCTGTTATCTGGGCCCCTGCCAGCCTTCCTCTCTACAGCTTTCATAGCTGGTGTCAGCTGCATCCAGAGTATTTTTCTTTTTAATTCTTTTGAAAACATTCTAACACCATTACACAGAGTGGGGAAAATGCAGGGAAAAACGACCCCACCCGTAAATCCCCACCTGACCCAGCAGACATTGAGCATGGTGGTGTGCTCAGCGCCCTTCCTGGCCAGCTTGGGTCACGGAGTGAACCTTCATCCCTGCCCCCTGCCAGGTTAGCATGTGAGGATAAGGGGCTGGGGGCCTGTCCTCCCATGCTCCCAGGCCAGGCCAGGGTGGAGAATTAGCACAGCGTGAGGTGAGAGCACGCAGGGGCTGGCAACATGTGATCTGTGTCTGGGTGGGTGGGCAGGAATGAGCCAGGGCTGGGAAGGGCGGCCACCTGGGCCAAGGGAACTGCATAGGCAAAGACCCGGAGGTGTGACTCTCAGTTCTTTGTTTCTGGAGTGTCAGGTCTGAGGTGGAGGGAATGAGGGGCAAAGCTGGGAGAGCCTGGAGACTTGGGTGCCTCACGATGGAAGAGGTACCTCCTGCCCCTGCTTAGGGCCCACGCTGTGCCAGGGGCTTAGCTTCCATCACTCAGCCGCCTTCCCTGCAGCAGCAGCCCAGGAGGCCGGATTATCACTGCTAAAAATTCTGTTTATTGTTCCCTTCTAATTAGAAAAATACCCCAAGCACACTGTAGGGAATTTGGAAAATGTGGAAAAGAATAAAGAAAATGATCATCTCTAGCTAACTCCCCACTAGAGTAGGCCCTGCGGGCGCCCTAGGGGAGTGTCTTCTGGTTGGAAGCTGGGGAGGTGGGCGCTGCACCCACCGTGGGCAGGCCCTATGCACCCCCTAGGCGGGGTTCACAGCCCAGGTCCCAGACCCCTGCACATGAAGACACTGAAAGACCAGGCATTGGAAAGTGATGAAGGATCCTCAGACTGGTGAGAATCACTGTATTTTAAGAAGTTGAAAATACGTTGTGTACACTTCTTTTTCCAACCTATAGGAAAGTTACAAATACAGAACCACAAACCCTGGATTCCCATCACCCAGCTTCAGCAGCGAGAACCGAGCTGCACTCAGTTTTGCAGGCCCTGTTTGAACTGGAGCCAGACCCTAAGTGTGCCCCTGATAGATCAGGCGTGTCCTCCTCTGGTGGGGACTCATTTGGAGGCCGCTTGAGCCCCTTTGGGCCTCAGATGCCTTCATTATAAAGCCAAGTGAACAGACGTATGACCCAGATTAGAGCTCAATAGAGGAAGTTGGGACTAGTGTTTTATTGGTTAGTTCTGAGCCTCCTGGCAGCCATGGCAAAGAGGGAAAGCCTGTAGGTAGCACTTGTGGCCTGTAAAAGGCAGGTGACCAGATGACAAGAGAGCTGCCCTTTCTCCTAGTTCTGAACTTATCAAGGGTCTGGCCTAGAACACTTCCTATCAGAAACACAGCCACTAGAGCATGAGGAATGCAGAGAGGGCCCAGGAAGTGTGTGCTGAGGTGCTCCAAGCCGCAGAGTCGAGTAAGCTAGAAAGTGAAGAATTCACACCAAGGTATTCTGCTTGCTCTGGTCTCCCTATGGCCCCTGCCGGCCTCAGCTGAATTCTCATGTTCCAAACACAGCCTGAAATTCCCTGAGCCTTAACCCTGATCTGCCCAGTGTCAATGTCTAGGGCCCAAAGTCCCACCCGCCTGCCACAGACTCACAGGGGAATCTTAGTGGCAGGGAGCATTTTGCGACCATTACATGTGCCTGCTGTATGCTGGGCCCTATGCTAAGCAGAGCTGCCTGCACAGTTATCAACCCCATCTTACACATGGGAACACAGGCTCAGAGAGGTGAAGTCACCTGTCTAAGGCTACACAGGCAAGAAAAGACCATGTTAAATTTCAGCTCAAGAGCCCAAGTTCTTAGCACTGCCTCTGGAGTGGTAAGTGGCCAGTACCAGAACCAGGATCCTGGGACCAGGGCTCTCAGGCAGGCCAACCCATTGGGGTCCTTTAAAAAAAAGCCACAGGGAGAATTTTCTGCCCAGTATCTCTTGCCAGCCCACCTGTCCTTCAGGAGCCCCATATGGGGCCAGCTGGCTTCCTCCTGTCCACTTCTGATGGGGGAAGGCTGAGGTCAAGACAACAGACACCCTTTGCCCAAGCCACACTTAGAGGCAGGGAGGGCAGTGGGCCAGGCCCGGGGCTGGTGTCCACAGCACAGAGCGGGAGGAGGGAGAGCCTCTCCTGGGGCAGGTGCAGGTGGGTCCCTCTGTCTGGCAGGGCATCACAGGTCTCCTCTCGCCCCCAGGTTCTCCCTCAGACCCAAGAAAAGGAGAAAAGGTTCACAGGTTCCAAGGTAATGGAGCCGATGGGTATCAGTTTAGGGGAGCTGGGGTGAGCTGGCCGGGGAAGGGGGGCACTGGCTGGGCGCCAGAGAGGCCTCCCTTGCCTGGACATGCCTGCAGACCCTTGCCTTCCTGGGTGTTGTGAGGAGGGAAGAGGGGAAGTGGGAGCTGAGACAGAGCCTGACGGGGGGCTCTCCATGGAGAGGGGACCTAGACCTCCCCCAGTACCCTGGGAGGCCGCCACCCTGGGCTGGAGCTGCTTGAGCCAGGCTTGGGCCATTTCCTGTGCAAATGGAGCAGTGACCCACCCAGAAAGGCTAGGAGGCCCAAGGTCACAAGGGGTCAGGAGGGGTGAAGAAGGCCAGGGCCTGTCCCCTTCACCCCCACAGCAACTTTGAGAGATCAGGTTTATTTTGTAGAGAGGGAAACTGAGGCTCAGAGAGGTAACTTGCATGCCTGGGGTCACAAAGTGACCGAGGGTGTCCCCAGAGGCCCCCCTTCCCCAGCCTCAGGGGACACTGCTCCCCTCCCCCACCCTGCAGCAGGAGGACCTCTCCCCTCCCCTTTCAAAGATTCAGCTGCTACTCCCACCACAAGCACCCCAAGTCCCAAATAAAGAAAGTCACCCAGTGGAGGGGGGCCAGGAGCAAGGCTCCAGGCCCCCAACACCCTCCTGTCTGCAGTGAATTCACAGTTGGAGCCTGACGCCCAGCCTGACCTACTTTGGAGGCAGAGGGGGGAAAGGGAGGAGGAGGGAGGCAGGAGGAAGGAAGGAGGGCTCGGGGGGGCAAGAAGAGAAAGGAGGTACCTGGCTTGGGCTTAGAGAAGCACCCGCCCATGGTGAGTGGCCCGCAGACGGTTGGGGGGCACGCACACAGATGGTGGGTTGTAGGGGCTCAGGGTGCCCCTCGTGGGGCTGGACCCCTCTCGGCCTTTAGAGATGCCGGAGCTGCCATCCCGGCTGGAGCTGCCTCCAGGACTTTCTGGGGACAGAGGGGATATCTGTAGGGACCAGGGCTGTGAAGGGATTGTGGATAGAGACACAGATAGATCAGTAGGGGGACTTCTGCAAGAGGCCCAGACTTGAGCTGGGAACTGCTCTGTGCAGGGGACCCTGGACACCCCCCCTTTGAGGCCCTGCAAGCTCAGCATGTCACTGTCCCTCGCACCTGGTCTGTGCCCACTGTCAGGGGAACCCTGTGTCCCATCCCCAGCCCCACAGCTGCCTTGTCTAGAAAATCCTTCCTGGTTTCTGTTGCCCCCTTAAAATCCCACAGCCTGGGAGCCCTGGGACCCTTCAATCTCTGGGGAGGCCACCATGCCTAGGGTCAAGCCCCAGGTCACCCTGAGCAGATCAGAGGCCTCCTGGTCCTCAGGTTTCTCCTTCCTGCCTTGGGGGTGCATGTCCTTCTCCCTGGGCCCTGATTCTGGCTGGTGGTTGCTGGATACCCACCTGCTCCAAGGACAGCCACTGCTTCTTGCTCCCAGCCCAGCAATGGACTGAGGCTTCCTAGTCCTGGAAGGCAGGGCAAGGGGGGTAGGGGCCCAAGAGGCTTCCCAGCCTCCACCCCTCCTCCCAGTGTGCTGTGGCCAGGAGGAGCTGGGGGTGGTGGGGGAGGCCAGCCAGTTCCCTGGTCCCCAAGGAAACCCAGCTCCATGGTGAGCAGAAGCGGGCGGCCAGCCCAGGCCTGGTGGGGTTGGGGGAAGGCGGGCACACAGCCCTGCCACAGCCCGTGCCCAGCAGCCGTGAGCTCCCACCGGCCGACCCCCTGCTCTTTGCAAAAGCTCACCAGGCCTATGGCGCTGAGGTCACAGCCAAGAGCAGATAGAGGAACTGAGGGGCCAGGGGCTCGCCAAGGTCAGGCAGCAGGTGCGGGCATCTAGGTGGCCTCCCACCCTGCTCCCATCTTAGTTAGTTCCAAGACGGGCAAGTCCTGGGAAGCCCCCGTATGATCCTGCCAGGTACCAGGCTGGGGAGGGAACTGCCGGGTCAACAAGGAGCTCCCTACAGCCGAGGTGCTCTCAAGGCCACTGGGTGGGCCTTCTGGAAGGTGCAGCGTACGGGATGGACTTTGGAAGGCCTGGGACAATAGTTGCCCTGTTTACAGCTGACCTCACCACAGTCCATCCCACTGTCCTCCCCTCCATCTCGCTTGGAAGTTCTTCCTGAACCCTAACTCAGGGTAGGGCTGGGGCCTACATGGTCTGGCCCAGATCCCAGACCCCTGGGTGGTTGCCTGAGAGCGAGGAGGCCAAGGAGTTAGGAGGAAACGGCTGGGGAAGGACTGCTTACTGTCTGGCACCCGATCTTACCTGCCCTAGAGTGCCCATTACAGCCCAGGAGTGGGCAGCACCCAGAGGCCCCTGGGCACACCCATGCCTTTTCCCTGACGCGTCACCGCCAAGGCAGGTCTGTAAAACCTGGCTGCCACTCGCCCTGCCTGCGCCCTCCTGGGCATGTGGGGCGCCTCCCCAGAGCCTGTCCTCACCTCTGGCCCAGCCCTGCCCTCCTCCTCCTAGCCCAGCTTCCCAGGTGCCCAGGTGTCTAGACCCTCTGGGGCCTTGGGCCTGGAAAGACTTGCTGGGGGCTGAGACTTCTCCAGGCCTACTATGTGCAGGCTGGCTTGAGCCTTCCTGCCTCCTGCCGGCCTGGACACCCTCACTCAGAGGCAGAGGCCCTTGCTAGGGGCACAGAGGAAGGGACGCACAAGGGTTTGCGGAGTGCCCCCCTTTGTCCACAAGCTGCCCTATGCTGAAAAGGTGCAACAGTGAGTAAGTGCTAACTGCCGGCTCGGATTCTGCCCCCTGACTCTGGGTCAGCCCCAAAGGACCGGGCCGCACCAAGCCTCCCACTCCTCCCCCTAGGCCGACCCCCTCCCTCGGGTCCTACTCTTCACTAAAGATCCCGCGGGCCCTCCCCACACCCACGGAGGGAGTGGGGAAGCCGCCGCCCAGCTGGGCCCTCCTCCGAAGGGCTTCTGACTCCTCTGCCCGGCAGCCAAGTTTGGGGCTCCCCGCCCCCCTGCTCCCCTACCGGGCCGGGGCGCAAACCTCTGCGCACTCTCCCTGCGTTTGCACGTGCAGCCCCTCTACCTGGGACGGCCCTTTCGCCGCCTTCCCTCCCTCCAGGTCCCTGGAACGGGGCGGGGGGGCGGAGGGAGAAGGGCGAGGGGCGCTCCGGCCCCCAGCCGGCCGCGCTCCCCCAGCCCCCAGGGCACCAGCCCCGGGTCAAGCCCCTGGGTACGCGCGCTGGCCCGGGGAGCGGAGGCGGCGGGACCGGCTCCCGGGGGCCGAGCCGGGATGGCGGGATCGGGGCCGGGGTCGCGGGGCCGGGGTCCCCGAGGCGGATGCTCACCTGGGCTCTGCGCGGGCCTCCGCTCAGGAGCCGCTCGGGGCCACGGCCGCGGGGGGCAGGGGCGGAGCGGGGGCGGGGCCGGCGCTGCGGCGACACTGCGGCCGGGAGGGGGCAGCGCCTCCCGCCGGGCCGTGCGGGTGCGGGTGGGGGTGGCCCGGGTCAGGGGCCCGGCGGCCGCCTTCCAGCCCGCGAGCGGGCAGTGGGGTCGGGCAGGCAGTCGGGCCTTTCAGTGGCGGGGTCTGGGTCTCTGAGGATCCACCCGACTCCCGAGGGACGCCCTGCCGGGCCTGCAACGGGTCTGAATTTTTCCCCTAAGTCTTGCAATCATCCATGGGCCACGTGGGGGAAGTTGAATAACTCATAAAAACCTCCCCAAGAAAGAAAATCCAAATCACTCTGGACCGCCCTCCCCAGGGATACCCTGACTTGCTTTAGGGGTTCAGTCTCCCAGGTCTCCAAGTGCCCTCCCTCCCCTCTCCTCACACATAATAAGGTCTATTTTAAATTATATTACATTTTATCTTCTCCACCTGTCATTATACCAGGAAAACTTCCCGAGTCTCATAAATTGTGGTGACCCTGTTGTGCTGTGTCCCCTCCCCCAGGAGGCCCTCCCTGACCAGTCTCCCGGCCCTGACTAGCCCAGGCCCTGATAATCTCGCTGTCTGGATCTTTATGTGTGGCCAGGTAGAGCTTGTCCCTCCAGCAAACTGGAATTCAGTGTGGGAGAGGAATGAATGACGCATTCCTGGAAAGGGCTGTCACACCTATCACTAAACACACCAGGGCCCACCAACCCTGTGTCCTACCACTGCTCCTTTGGTGACTTGTATCAGGTTCTCTTTTTTGACAGTTCTTCCCTGTCTGGGCCTCCCTCTCCTCCTGCAAGGATGACAATATGACAGCAGTAAGAGTCCCCGGTGCCAGGCTAATCAGCCCTCCAAGGGAGTCCTTTATTTATGCCCAATGCCCATCCTGCCTGGCAGTGGGGGAGCAAGCACAAGTCCCCCCTCATTTCACAGACGGGGAAGCTCAGAGGGCTGAGTCTCACCCACAGGCAGGACCAGGACCTCTATTTGTTACTCATGCAGGGTTGGGGCCCAGGCCTGGAGGGGACATCACCCTTCTGTGGCCACATGCATGGTTTCCACAGTGCAGTCATCAGTGCCACAAGGTAGGCCCCATCCCTGGGCAGATGTCATTGCTTGTACCTGGTGCCCTTGGCGTCTGACAAGCCGGACCCGCTTCCACACACTGCTGACCTTGCAGCCCCAGCCCCCACTCCAGCCCCCCTAGCCAGGAAGACAGGTGTCTCATAAATAACCATGGCTATGGCTTCACATGCATGTATTACGCCTTTAATTATCACAACAGCCTGAGCAGGGACAGTTTCTTTGTATCACCTCTATTTTACAGATGGGGAAATGGGTTCAGAGAGGTTAGGGACTCATCTAGGCCACACAGATGGTGAGTGGCAGAGCCATGATCCGGGCAGGCTGACTAGGCTGAGCTGGGTGTACAGCTGAGGTGGGTGGGAGTGGGAGGAGGAAGGCCTGCCAGGCTCAGCCAAGGCCCCAGGATCTCCAGGGTAGTGTTCAAGTCCTGCTATGTGACCCCTTCAACTCAGGGAACCCCTCTGCCCCAGGTTCTCAGAAAATGTGGGGGTAACTGCAGCGCCCTTTTGCTGGGGCTGCCTCAGGACACCATGACAGGTGCAGGGCCAGGCCTGGGACATAGAATGTACTCAGGATATGGAGTGGGGACTGCTAAGCTTGGGGTGTCAGAGCTGAGGTTGGGGGGTGGCTACAGGTTAGGGAGGAGGCTGCAAGGAGGCCAGCAACCTGGGGAGATGTCCTGACACAGGGCAAATGCAACCCTGGCACCAGGGAGTCTGTGGTGGCACCCTTGGCTCTGGGGATAGGGCTCAAGGCTCTGGCTGCCTCCCCCTAGGGCCAAAATTGCAAGGTCCCCACAGAGCAAAGCTAAAACTGAAGGTAGGTTAGCAGTGCAGCCTCAGAGGGCCGTCAGACCTGGGTGCGGTGCACCTGGACTGGGGCATCCAGGCAGACTCAGGAGGTCTCTAGACTTCAGCAGCCTGAGGCCCTGATATTGCCCCCAGATGACTCGGCACCCACCCAGCTGCCTTGACAATACCCAATGGGGTGACAGTAAAGAAGACAATTGGGCCCCAGGTTGAGATGTAGTGAGGAGACCTGGAGCGGCTGAGAGTCCCAGCCAGCCAGCAGACACCACAGGGGTAGGGAAGGGTTCGCCTAGGTCTGAGAAGCAGGTGACAGGAGATGAACCCTGGGCTCCCAGCCCTGGAGCACCCCAACCGTGCATCAAGCCTGTCCTTGTCCTCCTTACATCTACCCTCCCTGCCCACACTGCCCTCAGCCTAGGGTCTCCAAGCCTGGGTGTGCAGAATGGTTCTTTTTTAAGTAAAAAAATGGAGCAGCCCATGTCAATGTTCGGGTTGACACTGGCGCCCCCTGGAGGCCAGTCTGAGGGTCAGCAGGCCCCTCCCTGAACTTTGGGGTTCTGAAGGCAGGGGTTGAGAGTAGGGGAATCTTCCCTGACCAACTTAGGTGGATTTCCAGATGAAGAGGACCCAGTTTAACCAGCTTACCCCCAGGAAATACTGGGGAGCTGATACAGCTCAGCCTCCTGTGGGATGGGGCAAGATGGGTCCAAGTGGTGCCCACAGCTACACCGTGATTTATTCATTCACATGGAAGCAGAGGTTGGGGGGCTCCAAGGCTGGGGAGCCTGGGCCAAGCCTCACCCCTGACTCCCTGGCTTGGTCTGGCTACTACACATCAGCCTCCCCCCAAGCCCAGGTTGGTCTACGCTGTCTAACACCACGTGCCCAGCACCCTCTAGGTTCCCTGGGGCTCTCTGACCCTTCAGAGGCCAGCTCTAGCTCCTGCCGACTTCTCCCGCCCAGCCTTGGCCCTCCCTAAGCTGCTGGCTTACTGAGAGCACCGTCCTGTTCCCAGGCTCTGGGGTTACCAGTCAGGCCAGTTCTCAAGTCAGGAGGACTCTACTAGGACATGGCAGGAGTTCATTGACAGACGCTTAGGAGCTCACCAGAGAGAAGGGCACCCAGCAGAAGGAATGTGTGGGCAACAAAGGCAAGGAGGTAAGACGGCCATTTCAGGGAATTGAGAATGTGCCAGCAGAGGCTGGCTTCAGGGCTGTGCTTGGGCAGGGGCCTGGCAGGGAGGTATGTCATGGGCCAAGGAGCTGGGGGAGTGGTTTTCATCATATGCATCTTTAGGGAAAAAGCACAGTGGCAACTAGGCCTGCCACTGGAACAGAAGGGGGCAGGAGGTCAGGAGATGGCTGGGGCAAGGACTGGAAGGTGGGCCCTGTCCCTGGGGGCCTTCCTGAGACCTGAGGATGTTCTATCATCAAAAGACTGGCAACAACTTCCACTCCCCCAAAGACAAATGGGCTACCTTAAGCTGCCTCAGCCAAGGGTGGAATATTGTTCAGCCATAATAAAGTATCTACAGAGTTTGTAAAAACATTATAAATACTTTCTTACACACTGTTGGTGAAAGTATAAATGGAGGCAATCTCTAGAGAGGGCAGTTTGGCAATAGATCTCAACATTGTAAATGCCCTTTGACCCAGCAGTCCCACTCTGAGCAACTCATTTTAATGCATCTGAGATTGGAAGGACGATATGGCTACCCATAGCAGATTGTTAAATGAGTGACAGTAAGGCCCTATCGCGGAATACTATACAGTGATGAAAAAGAACAGAATCAATATGCTGATTCACAACAATCTCTAAAACAGATTAGGGAAATAAGGCAAGGCCAAGAGCAGTAAGTAATCTATGCTACCTTTGTGTGGAGAAAACATTTAAAAAGACTATAGACTGATGAATTTGCTTGTATGATATATAATAACTGGAAAGATATATAATTAACTGGACACAGGGAGATTCTGGGGAATGAAATGGACAGTGGAGACCTTTCATCAGATACCCGTCATTGGAAAGCTGCAGCCCATGGACGTCTTTCCATCAACCCCGACGACAAGCTGAATTCCCCCATACTCCTCCAGGCAGTCTTGGTGAGCTCAGGTGGGCTGCAGACGTCATTCTCAGCGGGCGGCAGCAGGCCGTGTCCCCCTCCTCTGATCACCTGGCGGGTAGGGACCGCGCAGGCCCTTCCTCTCGGCGGGCCCCTTGATGAATGCAGTTACGGGGCAAACCATCCACTCCCTCCTTCCTGGATCTGGCGGCTGGACAGCTCCAAGCGCCCACTCCGAGGGCTCCCCCAAGCGAACCGCTTCCTCCAACACCCGAGCCTCAACAGCGGGGGCCCAGGCCCTGTGGGCCCGCCCCCATCCTGCCCCGGCCCAGCTGGGACGCGCTGCCCTCCCCTCAGGAGCCGCCCAGGAGCCCTGGGAGGGCAAATCTGACGGCCCCTGGGAGCCGCCCGGAGAAGGGCAGCGCTGACGGCCCCGAGTCCCGCTCCCACCTCGCAGCCTCAGCACCCCACTCCTCCCAGCCCCTCCGCGGGGACCGTCCGGGAGGCTCCGCGATCCGCGGAGCTCCACGTCTCCGCCCCCTCCCCGCGCGGGGTCCACCTGACGCGCCCCGGGACCGAGGACTGCAGCTCCGTGCGGGCAGCGCGGGGCCAGGTGTTGCGGGTCTGGAGCAGGCGCCGAGGTGGTCGAGGCGAGAAGCGGCCGACGAGGTGGCATCCAGGGTCCGGGCGCCGCGGCCGCCGAGTCCGCGCCGCAGCGGGCTCGCCTCCAGTAGCCCCCATAAATGCCTGGCCGGGAGAGTCCCGCCAGGCCGCCCGGCCGCGGTGGTGGCGGGCCCGGCTTTGCTCTCACATCCCGCGGCAGATGGACCGCAGCCCTTGGCCAAGGGCTTCCGGGAGCTGGAGGCGCAGGAGTGGAGGGGGTCACTGCACAGCGCAGGCTGCAACCCCTGGAGAATCCAGCAACCAAACAACCCACCGCCCAGATCCATGAAGTCAGACCCGGGGGTAGGACCCCGGTCTCCACTGCAGCTCCCGCAGAGGGTCAGCGGAGGTGAGGGAGGGGCAGTCCCCGGGGCCTCAGCAGTCAGCAGGCGCCCAGCCCTGGATGCCTGTATTTCCCCTCCTCTGGGCAGCCAGGAGGCCTTCCCGACCCCGGCCAGGGCTCCGCAGTGGCCCCCACTGTCTGAGCCGTCACTGCGTGGCTTTTGCTGCAGGGTGAGGTTTCAAGGTGGGCCGCTGGCCTCTGCAGGCTACAGCTCTCCACTTCCAGTCCCATTCCCAAGGACTTCCCTGCCACGGAGGGCCCCGGCCCAGTGTTGATCAGAAATAAACCCTTCCAAACTCCAACTATTCTTTCAAAGGTGTCTCCAGGGCAGTTTCTTCTGGAATAATTTGAGTTTAGGTTATTTCCATTCAAAACAAACTTTTAAGTTCTGCAGGCTTAAGCAGAAGCCAGAGAGCGCATTTTAACAGCATAGCTCTACGTAAATACAGATTGGTATCACTTCCTGAAATTCATTTCCAGAACTGTTACCACAGGGAAATTTGGACCTGTTAATAAAATTGCACATAGGCATGGGACCAGGGCTCTGGCTGAGGAGGTGTCAGGGAAATCAGTGGGCCCCCCCAACACCTCAAGCCATCCACTTGAAGTTACTGGAATTCATCAGGTCGGACATATAGCCACGACAGAAAGGCATCTGAGGATCTAAGGACGCCGGCCAGGTATCGGGCGCTGACCTAGGATGAGGTTGCTCATTTCCCGTAACTGCTGCTTGACAACATTCAGCCCTGGCCAGCTTGTGCTGAACAATGTTTAACAAAAACTGACACATACAGTGCCTAGAAGGAAAACATCCAAGTTTTCCTCGGTGGTGGAAAGTGAAGTAACCGGGTTCATCCTCAGCAGGCCAACCGTGCACCAGCCCTCTGCAGCACCCGCTGTGGTCCCACACCTGCAACTGCTTCACTCTGGCAGGGAGGCCCCACGTGGGAGGGCCCAGGGAAGGCCTGATGCTGTGCTGCTTGCTACTTTGTGGTTAGTAGTCGCTGGGCTGGGTTGCAGGACGCAGCCTCAGAGAAGCACCAGGTTGTTTCACTCTTTCACTAGGTGCTTAACCGCTTGAGGGAGGCTGGTGGGCGCTGAGCGCGTCCAGGCAGCACTGAGGAGACACCGAAACACCACAGCTGCCGTCGCCACAGGCTGATCCAAGTTTTATTGAGACAATGTACAAACAGGCCATGGAAACAACGGTTCTGATGCCCGGACCAGAAATGAAAAATGGAATACAAAAATAAAAAGGCACTAATCTGTTAAGAAAAGACACTCGATGTTCTAAGAATATAAGTCATTTAATACTGTTAATTTTATAGCACAAAATAAAACAAGCTATGATCCCCAAAAATAATTTTAAAAGCTTACACAGAAAATATTATTGCCTGAAGTTTATGATCTTTAAGTTACAGGTCGGGAGAGTTTTGTGGTGGTGGTGTCATTTTAAAACACACAGTGAAGACCGTCTAGAAGCAAGGCCACTGTTCCTCCTGCAGAGAACTGTCCTACTCCTTTATCATATACAACACTCCCTGTCTACAATGACAGCAGTTACCAGGGACATAAGTCTCTGGTCTCAGAGGGTGGATGGAGACTGAGGCAGAGCTCAGGGGTGTCCATAGAAAGCATTAGTCTTAGGTACTGTGCTAAAACAATCAAGAATTCACTCATTTTAAGAGGTTAATGAACATAATATTAAAGGATTAAATTATAAACACCTGGCACAAATACACATCATCCCTTTGCAAAAATAAAACGTCCATGTTCCTCTGAGCAAACATCACAAGCGCAGTGGCCGTCTGCCTTGTCTGTAAACAGCTGTTAAGTGTCAGCACAGTGCCAGAGATCCGTGAGCTCCACGGAGGGGTGGCAGTCCTTCCCTCCTCTCAGTTTCCCAGCCATGAGCACAGGAGGCGTTTCATCTGGGCGACCAGTCATCAAATGGCAGCCAGTAAACGTGTCCTCCTCTTTGTTAACCATGTTGTCAGGTGGTACCACACCATGCAGAAATGACAAGGATGATGCCTGTGGTACTTCCCAGGATAAATAAGTTTTGATTCAAACCGTCAATGCCCTTTAGCACATAATTCGTTCACTTTTCAAGTGAGTTAATTTAACACCCAAGTATTTTCTTAAATGACACACAGTAGAGCCGAGCAAGTAGCGATGACGAGTAGTCCTAGAGCAGGAAACCAGCCCAGGAGGGAAGGCAGCTCCTCTGGAAGGTTTGCATCACTTTCTGAAGCAGTCTCCCGACCACTGGGAGGCCCAGGCATGAAGCTTGGATGGGGGTGCTGTGTTTTGCGTATTTAGTGTGAAAAAGATTTCCCTGCCTGATTAAAAAACTAAAAGGGTTCCAAGTCAAAAGGGAACTATGTTTGGCACATACCTCGACAGTTCAGAACTCAAGGCTCATCTTACCTCAGGCTCCACATCTCCTAGGCTACCTTGCTGACATGGCCATGGGCTGAGGTGATGAGTAGGCTCATTATGAAGCCAAATCTAGGTTTGTGGGCTGTTCTGATTCTGAAGTGCTTCACAGGGTGGGTCTTGCCATTGGTCAGTGGACATGGCTTAAAGAAAACCTTGCTTTCCAAAATGGCCAAATACTTCTTGTACTCTGAGCCAACTCCTGTCATCTATAGGTGCCCAGCCCCTCGGTTAAATTTAGTCTAAAAAGCCTTAAGATGTGTGCCCTCTCTGAATGAGGCACATACTCACCTGCTGCTGGACACCCCTCTTAGGTCCAGGGCCACTGGCTGCAAGGCAAGCACTGTTCCTAAAGAGAGTGCAGGAATCCTGTCACACATGTGCCCCTCATGGGAGGGAGGCTGAGGCTGAACTCAGAACAAGAGGCAACTGCAATGGACAGGCACCTTGGGGCAGGAAGTCGCCACAGTTCTCCTTAGGAAGAGCCAAATATCTTTTTCAGGAAAGCCACAAATGGGCAGCCACAGTGGTATTTTTTTCCAACCAACTATTAATTTTGCCACACAGGAACAGTCCCAGGACTTTATAATATGGCAGTTGCCTGCCTGAAGGAACACTGATTTAAGGAGAAACTGAGAAATGGTTGGTCTGCTGGTTCTGTTACCAGAGTACACTGCCCTAACCCTCAAAACCTAAGGCCCTGGGGACGTGACCATGGTCACAACAGATGCTCAGTAAATGACACAGTTACTCACTGGGTTGCTGCTACATTTCTAGGTCTCCTGTATTAATTCTGAGCTGAGGCCTATCTTCACCAGCATCCAGAAGAGAGCATGCATGAAGGTTCTGGAATTCTACTCTGCTACATGCACCAGATGAGGGTATATTTGTGCCAGCTGGCTTGTATGAAAAGGCCTCTTTTAGCTGAAAGGGAAACTTGAACATCACACTAGTAAAAAGTTAATGTCCTTCCCTAGTCACTAAAATATTAGACATCAAATGCATGAACCAACTTCCAGACCTTGTATTTTCTTTGCCTGGAAGCATCGCAGGCACACAGCCTGTGGAACCAGTATCAGCAGTGCCATGTTTCTCTGGCAGCCTGATGAGCTTGGGCTGAAAAAGGGAGGAGTGGGCTTCAGGGAGTGGAATTTAAAGATTCATTAATGAATTCAATGATTCCATATATGAACCACCTCACTTTTTAAAGAAACGAGTCCTATACCTTAAAGGGGTGCATTCACTGAAACATGGGACAGAAAACTTGCCAAGTGTTCCAACCTCTGCAACTGCTCCTGCCGCTGGCAAACAAATGAGCAAAGGCTTCTCCAAATCACCCCCCATTCTGATGCTTCTGGGGACAGTGTATTCCAAGAGGCTGTGCACACAGCTTGGCACACAATGACTGCTGATTTTTTGTTGTTGTTTGCTATATGGCAACTCAAGGTATCACTGGCAACTAAGACAGTAACGGCCTCTGCCTCAGGGTTGTTTTTTTCATATTCCTTTAGTTACAGCAGCTTCAGTTTAGAAGCTCAGAGGTACATGTTATTCCTCGTAACATCAACAAAATCCAACCTGCTACTTAAAAACCTGTTCAGAACACACAAGCCTTAGTAAGTCTTCCAAAACCAAACCAAACAACAACAACAAAAAAAAAAGAAAGAAAGAAAGAAAGAAAAGCCAGATTTAGGGAGTTCAGGACAGAATTCCCTCTTCTTTAAGGTTCATTTGCTCCGTTCTTCAAAGAAAAAACAAAATGGCAACTGCACCACTGTTCTGTGGAACAGCAACGTGTAATGGCCTTGAGCTTTCTCTGACGAACATGACAGAATCAGTCATAAATACAAACGGGGCGCTGATGAGAAGATGCTTTCCTCCTCAAATTCTCTCCACTTGTCTGCTTCCGCCAGTACTTCCAGTTTATTATCCAAAAGAACTCTAAAATCGGCTACTCTTTGACAATACGACTATGATACAGATGCTGAGGCAGCCGCCAGGTGCATTCCGAATGGGCCTGAGGGACCGCCAGTCTGCGGAAACTTGGCATCAGCAATGCAGTGTGACTTGCCTGTGAGACAGAATGCCTTCCCACTTCAAAGGAGACCATAACAGGCAGAACAACGAAGCAGCAGGAAACAGGCGACAGCGATCACTCATTTTCATCCGGGTTTTGAGGGTCAATGATTTTGACATGCGTGAAGGGGAAAAGCCCTTTGCGCCCATTCACTTCGCCTTCCCACTGGCCATTTATATTCATCCTTGTGACTTTCACAATATCACCAACCTGTAAGGATGTAGAAAGAAGACAAAGTATTTTCTCTGAAAAGTAAAGAAGGCTTACTTTAAATCACACACACTTTCCTATCCAAAGGGTACATTTTTTAGGACTCATGTTTTAGTAAATAGACCTAAAATCAAGCAACACCAAAGATGTGAGGTGCTGCCAACAGGCCCGATGTGCTACTTCTCAGCTGGTGAGAACTTGAGCTAAGTGGAGCAGCTTCTCAGCATGAAAGCAACCTTTTTTCCTACTAACTCTCCAACAGGATAGAAACGAACACTAGACTCTCTGAGAATGGTTAAAAATAGTGTATTAAAAAAGGCAATTCATAAAAATAATATTAAAAAAAACCTGTCTCCACCCTAATTTACACGGGATGGAACTGCTGTCACCAATTCCTCACTCACCGTGCCACCTCCCTGGGGTACCAACAGTCTTCCTGAATTATCCATTCCCCACCCGCTCTGGGGACAGTCATCGCAGGAATTTAAACCCAGCTCTGCTCATCTTTTTGGACCTACTTTAAACTGCAGAGTGGAGGAATCCTAACTATTGCTGGAGGACAGGCAGGAGAGGAAGGGAGGGAGTTTTGTTTTGGAAGTGGTTTTCAAATTCTTTTGGGGACCCACAGAGCTCTAGGGAGGCGCTCTAAGGGTGCAAAAAATGTCTGACTGGGACTTACCTATCACCATTTGCAACAAGATATGTTCAGAAATAAGTTGGATGCTGGGGCAGACAGAAGACCACACCTGTCATTCACGTTATTTCCAATTTTTCTGCCCATTGTAACAGTCAACTATCCCCCCAACTGCCTAAGGTGATTCTCATAAATCTCAATTTACAACATATTTCTAAAAAACTTTACATTTGCTATATAGTGGGGTTCCACGCAATATTTCATTTGCAAAGGGGGCTTCTGCTAAAGCTACTGGTCTAGCAAGCTGATTGCCGGCCCCGAGTGAGCAAGCACCCCTGAACCAGAGCAAGGCAGCACTGGGAGCCCACCACGCACAGCTCCGGCCGAGCAGGTGCTGCCACAGTGTGAAGGCGGCCTGCCCTCCAACAGCCGGAGGGCCCCAGACCTCAGCATGGGCCCTGTCACGGTTCTGGTGAGGGGAGCTCCCTCCCCTTGCCTTCCTTTCCCCCACCCAGTGCCAAGGAGGGGTCCTCTGCCCATGCCTAACCCTGCAGCATCATGACTTGTGTTTGATCTGAACACCTTAAGTCCATTAAAAAAATTAACTACAAACATATGACATAATAACCAAAGTTATTTAATACACAAATTAAAATCAGGCCTAATGACTAGAGAGAATCCAGGCAGGAGGAGCCACGGGGAAGCTATGAACTTAGGCCCAATTTCCTTGAACACTCTGCAGTGTGCCTCCTCTAGACCCTTGACCTCTTGAGACTTTCAGTGCAGGAATATGGTGTGTTGAGTTCGGAGTACAATGAGGCCACCGAGATGAGGATTCACTGTCTGGGCTTCCTCTCCAACACGATCTTATTCTTCCCTTCCTTTTCACCTAAGAAAATGGATTGCCTGTCTATTTTTAAAACATTTAAACAGGAAAGAAATGAAGACTCATGGAGAGAAAACTATCATTCCAAATTAACTTCTAGTTGTTAATGATTACAAACACAGAACATACAATATAATTAATGTATTAAAATATACAAAGAGGCAAGGAAAAGAGGGTGTGTGGCTATACACGCTGGGTAGAGAGGAAAGGGGAGGGGAACTGGGCGAGCCAGCAGCCAGGCAGACTCTGTGCTGGGTGAAGGGACAGCGGCCCAAAGGGCGCCTGGGCAGCCTGCAGATGGGCTGAAAGAAAAAGGCTAAGAATGAGTTGAGACTAAAAAGAAACAAAGCTACAGTTTTGGGCTGATGGATGCTGTTGGGACCAAAGGCTTGTCCCCAAGAGTGAAACATTTGTTTGCCCCACTCATTTGATGTCCTACAAAAAATACTTTAGAATTTTGTCTTTTTAATCTACGCCTTCTCCATCTTTAAAAGGGATTCCAGACACCCTGAGAGCCTACATTTTGCCTGAAGTTTATAACTTTTGTCTGCCTTTCTGCTGTCTGATAAACGTGGAAGAGAACAAAGTTTCACCTTCCCGAAAGCCTGGCTTAGGCGGGCGCTCTCCCACATCCTGGGTTGAGTCATTCTGCCAGCCTGGGGGGCTAGGAACCTGCTCTGACCTCCTGCTGAGGCCCTACCTCCAGACCGCCAAGCCTCTCACTGTCCGGCTCTGAAGAGCCCAGCCACCCTGCCCTGACGACCTTCCTTCATCTCTGTCACCTTAGTCCCATCAGCCCTCCCAACCGCCCTCTTCTCCTACAGCCAGAGACCCTGCCTACCACACTCCGGTCACTGCTCCCTGCTTCCCCAAGGAACCCTGACGGCCTGAGTCTAGTTCTCTCCCTCTGACATTCCACGGCAACCCAAGTAGGAGACTTCACCTGCCTTGCTCTTCTTTTTTGCAGTTTTCTGTGAAATAACCCTGCCAGGTAGGTACTTCCCATATGGCAATTGTGGAAAGCAAGGTTCTGTGAGGTCAGGAGGTCAGGTGCCTTGTTCTCCAGGATTCTAGCTGACTTGCCTAAGGAGGCTTCATTCTCTGCTCCTCTATGATCACCTCCTCAGGCCTACCACTCACCCCAACATCACACAGCACTCTCTCAAGGAGGGAGCTGGCTTTGCTCATTTTGCACTCCACATCACAGGTCTCTTGCAAGCTACTTTTTGGAGAAGTCTGCAGAATCAAGGAAAAGAGAGAACTATAAGCCACCATCCCCCACATGCTGGGGATAAATGGCTGAGCAAAGGAGCAAGATTCTGAAGGATACAAGTGACAGGCACAAGGGCCTAAAGACAGCAGAAGACAGACCTTTTAAAAACATGAATAGCATTGGGTCGCAGCTCTACCTCTTAAGCCCCCAACACCTTTTCTCTGCACAAGAGCAACATCCACAAACTCCCATCTTCAAGGCTCTGCCTGACCTGGCCCCTGACCATTCCCATCTCTGACCTATTTCATGCCTCCCTGACCCTCACCTCCAATCACACAGTTCCTTTCAATTTCTCAAACTTGTCAAGTTCTTTCCCAGTTATGGACTATACGACAGACTCAACGACATGATGTGATGGAAATGCAAATATACACTGTACATCTTAAGGTGCTAACAATCACATTGCAGGCTATTACCCAGAACTGCCAAGCTGGTCCTAAGAAACTCTGGACCTCTGCTCTTCTTTCACAGTTGAAGAAACCATAAGCAACACTGACAGAAATTACCTGAAGGATAACCTAAGCCACCTTATAAAGCTGTGCATGCAGACCATGAGAGCAGGAAGGACCTCCGGGCAGTAGCCACTGTCCATGGGTTATTATTCTGCTCAGAGCACTGGGCTAGGTTCTAGATCGTGTACTTAGGATACATAAAGACACAACTCAAATATCAGACATACCTAAAACTACGATCTACAACTTCAGGACCTAAGCAACCCTGTCTGCTCAGAACAGGTACACAATGGCACAGTGTGGTGTTCATGCTATCACCTTTGGAGCTGGACTGGACTGACATCTTGGTTCAGCCACTTTTAGTGGCTACATGACCACTTGGACCAAGCTAGGTCTCCATTTCTGACTTTCAAAGGTTCTTGCCATAATTAAAGGAAGTTCTACAAGGAACTGTTAACCAGAACACCCAGCTATGTAAAGGCAGCTGTTATCTGATGAGTGGAGATTCTGGACAGAACCCAGCCCCCAGCCCCACACTCTTGCTCCTGGCTGGTCACTGCCCCCTGGAAGCACTCTGGGAAGAACTGGAATCAGCATGGAACAGCACTGCATTAAAGTGAGTTTTCAACCTTTTAGTAACAAGGGTCCTCTCAAAACTGATGAGGGGATGGGAAGGGTGCCATATTAGGAAATGAGGAACAGGCCTGAAAACTGGGGCCTAATAGGCTGCTGTGATGGATACTAAGCAGCAGAGGAAAACAATGGGAAGAAGGAAGGAGGGTGAGCCAAGCACTGACCTTCAGACCTCATTTCTTCCAATGAAACTTGTGTTTCTGGCAGTCTTCACAGGACACTTTTCTACCTGATCCATTTAGTAAGATCTACTGCACAGCTATGACATGGAAAATGGGCAGCTCAATCCCTATCCTCAAGTAACCTGTCTTCACTGTGGGATAGACAAAAAATAAGTCACTGCCCAGACATGGCAGATGCTCAGTGAGTGTTAGGTAATAAAAACAGTATAAAAAGCAGCAAATAGCAGAAAAACAGTATTCAGTCAATGCTGGCTTGCCCAAGGAGGCTGGCTTGCCCAGGAGCAAGGAGCTATTTCTTTGACTGAGGGAACCTTGACCAGCAGAGCCAAGTCAAGTTTTAGCCTAAGAAAAGAGAACGGCTGGGAGAATTCTGATGGCCACTTGACCACTAATGTGTCATCCTGGGCCTTGCAGAAGCCCTCACATGTCAAAACATGAACAATTTCACTCCTCATGCTTTTTTCTACTTTAGTCCAAGACTCTTTACATGAAGAACAAGCCCTGGAACACCACACAAAAAAGAGGCCCTGGCTATGTTATACTGCTTGCTGCCCACAGTGACAGGCCTGGCTGTGGCCCAGCGTCTTCCATGGCGCTACTGAATAGCATGCGGACTCAGATCCTAAAACGGTCAGTAGCTTCGCAGCCACTGTGCGGCTCCTCTCATCACTCCCAGTTCTGTACAGCGCCCTTCCTGTGGGTTTACGGCAGGTAGACTGAGCCCAAGGCAGCACTCACTTTGGAGGGCAGATCAATCTTTAAGTGATTGGGTGTCAACTCAGTTCAAGGAACATTCTAAGCCTGGAATATGTGGCTTGACCCTGTCTGGAGATCAAGGGGAGACACAGACCTTATGCACCATCTTTACTGTCACTCTATGACAACCCTTATCATCATCACAATCATTAATTTTATGTGGAAATCATACAGTTGCCACAATACTATCTTTGTGATTGGCTGCACTTAGCACTTGGGTAGTGGATATATTGACTCTTTAAATCAAGCACACACCAGTAGGATACTAGTCAGCCCCATTCAGTGTGTCTAGTGAGAGCCATGTACGGGGAAGGCAGCAGTTAAATGGCAAGAGGTACTTCCTGGTGCTGGCAAGCTTCTGACAGCTCCACTTGTCCAGCATGTGAACAGAAGAGCTCTGGAAATAACTGCTGCCTGACTTCTGGCACCTGATTCAGAGCAGTCAAAGCCCCGGAGAATCCGAGCACTGGCTGCCACAGCAGCTTTTTTGCTTCCCTAGTCAGTCTCCATTCCTCACACTGGTATTTTGAGATCGTACTGTTATGTTACATAAAAATGGGTTACACTAGAACCAGAGTTCTAACTTGGTGACCTGAATGGGTCTCAGATATCAAAGGATATCCTGAAAATATATGAAGAATTTTATGTCAATGCATTAATGTATGCTGTTTTTCAGGAGAATTGATTCCACAGCTTTCACCAGATTCCCAAAGGGGTCCATAACCCAAGAGAGATATAAAACCCATGTTCTACAATCACCGTGCAGGCAGTTTTCATCCTCCTATCTGTGGCTTTCATTAATTTACTCAAATACTGAATATCTATGTGCTAGGCCCTGGAAGGATACAACAGAGAACAAAGCGCAAATGGCCCGGCCCTCATGGAGCTGCCTAGACCTTTTTACCTGTTCTAACACCTGCCCTTGTGTTCTCTGTGCACCTGCTCCTGAATCAGAGCTGCTGGAGCTGGAAAGGCTCTAGAGGGCCAGGACCCTCCCTGTCATGTGCTCTGAGAGGGAGTCAGGGAGCCTCATGCACTATCACCTAAAGCATATATTCGTTGGGCTTTAAAAAAAGTAACGAAGACCCAGTCTCTTCCTTGAATTTACCATTATCCCAGGGCACTAAATTGGTTCAAGAGGGCTGCTTACTAGTTAACACTTACAAAAACAGGCATTTTATTTTAGGATGGGCCAGGGGTTAAAGGTACCACAGACCAGTGTACTATGATGTAAGAGAATGTGGGCTATGGAAAGGAAGAATTAACTATCTTCATTCACACATGACATGATCCTATATATAGAAAATTCCAAAGATTCCACAAGAAAGCTATTAAGAGTTAATAAAATTCAGCAAAGTTGCAGGATACAAGATCAACACATAAATATCAGTTGAGTTTCTATATACCAGTAATTAACAATTAAGAATGCAGTTCCATTTACAATAGCCATCTAAAAGAATAAAGTTAACTGGGAATAAATTTAACTAAGGTGAAAAATTTGTACACCAAAATTCCAAACACTGCTAAATGGAAGGACATCCTGTGTCCAGGGATAGGAAGAGACAGTATTTATCAAGATGTCAACACTACTCAAAATGACTTATTTACAAATCCAATACAACTCCCATCAAAGTTCTAATCATTTTTTGGCAGAAATGTGAAAGCAGATCTTCAAATTCACAGGGAATTGCTAGGCACCCCAAATAGCAAAAACAATACTGAAAAATAATAAAGTTGGAAAACTCGTACTTTCTGACTTCAAAACTGCGACACAAAGCTACAGTAACAGAAACAGTGTGTGTGTGAGATGTGGCATACATACAGAAATATAGACCAATGGAAAAGAGCAGAGAGTTCGAGAATATATAAAGAACTCCTAAAACTCAACAACAACAAAAACTAAAAAATAGGCAAAGGATTTGAACATTTTCCCAAAGACATAAAAATGACCAAGAAGCACATCATTAATAATTATGAAAATGCAAATCAAAATTTTAAAAGTGGAAAATAACCAGTGTTGGCGAGGATGTGGAGACTTGTAAACCTCGTGCATTGCTAGTAGGATTATAAAATGGTGCAGCCACTGTGGAAAGCAGTTTGCTGTCCTCAAATTTAAACAGATAGTTACTGTATGACTCAGCAATTCCACTGTTAGGCATATACCCAAAAGAGGCAAAAAGGTATTTAGATAATTGTACATGAATGTTTACAACACTATTCTCAATAACCAAGAGGTAAAACTAACTCTGATGTCCATACCTAATGAATGGATTTTAAAAATGTGGCATATAGCCACACAATGGAATACTATTTGGCCGTAAAAGAATCAAGATATATGCTACAACATGCATGAACCTTAAACCATTATGCTAAGTGAAGTAAGCCAGACCCAAAGGACAAATACTGTATGATTCCATTTATATGAGGCAGCTAGAATAGGCAAATTCATACAGAAAGAAGGTAGGTTAGAGGTTGCTGGGGTCTCAGAAGAGTATGAATGAAGAGTTATTGCATAATGATTACAGAGTTTCAATTTGAAGTCATGAAAACATTCTGGAAATAGTAGTGATGGCTGCACAACATTGTGAATATAATCCCAATGAATTGTACACTTAAAAATGGGAAATTGTTACACATACTTTTTTAAAAATTAAGGTTATCATTGATATACACTCTTATGAAGGTTACTCATACTTTTAAAAAGCAATGACCATATATGGTAACAAACTGGATAACCTAGAAGAAATGGACAACTTTCTAGAAAAATACAACCTTCCAAGGCTGACCAAGGAAGAAACAGAAAGTCTGAATAGACCCATTACCAGCAAAGAAATTGAATTGGTAATCAAAAAACTACCTAGGAACAAAACCCCTGGACCAGATGGTTTCCCTGCTGAATTTTATCAAACATTTACTGAAGACCTATTACCCATTCTCCTTAAAGTTTTCCAAGAAGTAGAAGAGGAAGGAATACTCCCAAACTCATTCTATGAGACCAACATCACTCTAATACCAAAACTAGGCAAAGACACCACAAAAAAATAAAATTACAGACCAATATCCCTGATGAACATAGATGCAAAAATATTCAACAAAATATTACCAAACCAAATTCAAAAATACACCAAAAAGTTCATCCATCATGATAAAGTGGGATTCATCCCAGGGATGCAAGGATGGTACAACATTCGAAAATCCATCAACATCATCCATTACATCAACAAAAAGAAGGACAAAAACCACATGATCATCTCCATAGATGCTGAAAAAGCATTTGACAAAATTCAACATCCATTCATGATAAAAACTCTCAACAAAATGGGTATAGAGGGCAAGTACCTCAACATAATAAAGGTCATATATGACAAACCCACAGCCAATATCATACTTAAGAGCAAGAAGCTGAAAGCTTTTCCTTTAAGATCGGGAACAAGACAAGGATGCCAAATCTCCCCACTTTTATTCAACATAGTTCTGGAGGTCCTAGCCACAGCAATCAGACAACACAAAGAAATAAAAGGCATCCAGATTGGCAAGGAAGAAGTCAAACTGTCCCTGTTTGCAGATGACATGATATTGTACATAAAAAACCCTAAATAATCCACTCCAAAACTACTAGATCTAATATCTGAATTCAGTAAAGTTGTGGGATACAAAATTAATACACAGAAATCTGTTGCATTCCTATACACTAATGATGAACTAGCAGAAAGAGAAATCAGGAAAACAATTCCATTCACAATCACATCAAAAAGAATACAATACCTAGGAATAAACCTAACCAAGGAAGTAAAAGACCTATACCCTGAAAACTACAAGATGCTCTTAAGAGAAATTAAAGAGGATACTCATAAATGGAAATTCATCCCATGCTCTTGGCTAGGAAGAATTAATATTGTCAAAACGGCCATCCTGCCTAATTCAATGCAATCCCTATCAAAATACCTACAGCATTCTTCAACGAACGAGAGCAAATAGTTCTAAAATTCATATGGAACCACCAAAGACCCCGAATAGCCAAAGCTATCCTGAGAAGGAAGAATAAAGCAGGGGGAATTACACTCCCTGACTTCAAGCTCTACTACAAAGCCACAGTAATCAAGACAATTTGGTACTGGCGCAAGAACAGACACACAGACCAGTGGAACAGACTAGAAAGCCCAGATATAAATCCAAGCATATATGGTCAATTAATATACTATAAAGGAACCATGGATATACAATGGGGAAATGACAGCCTCTCCAACAGCTGGTGTTGGCAAAACTGGACAGCTAAATGTAAGAGAATGAAACTGGATTCCTGTCTAACCCCATACACAAAAGTAAACTGAAAATGGATCAGAGACCTGAATGTAAGTTATGAAACAATAAAACTATTAGAAAAAAATATAGGCAAAAACCTCTTGGACATAAACACGAGGAACTTCTTCATAAACATATCTCCCCAGGCAAGGGAAACAAAAGCAAAAATGAACAAGTGGGACTATATCAAGCTGAAAAGCTTCTGTACAGCAAAGGACACCATCAATAGAACAAAAAGACATCCTACAGTATGGGAGAATATATTCATAAATGACATATCCTATAAGGGGTTGACATCCAAAATATATGAAGAGCTCACACACCTCAACAAAAAAAAAAAATCAAATAAGCCAATTAAAAAATGGCAGAGGAGCTGAACAGAAACTTCTCCAAAGAAGAAATTCAGATGGCCAACAGGCACATGAAAAGATGCTCCACATCACTAATCATCAGAGAAATGCAAATTAAAACCACAATGAGATTATCACCTCACATCAGTTAGGATGGCCAATATCCAAAAGACAAACAACAAATGTTGGTGAGAATGTGGAGAAAGAGGAACCCTCCTACACTGCTGGTGGGAATGTAAACTAGTTCAACCATTGAGGAAAGCAGTATGGAAGTTCCTCAAAAAACTAAAGATAGAAATACCATTTGACCCAGGAATTCCACTCCTAGGAATTTACCCTAAGAATGCAGAAGCCCAGTTTGGAAAAGACATATGCACCCCTATGTTTATCGCAGCACTATTTACAATAGCCAAGAAATGGAAGCAACCTAAGTGTCCATCTGTAGATGAATGGATAAAGAAGAGGTGGTACATATACACAATGGAATATTATTCAGCCATAAGAAGAAAACAAATCCTACCATTTGCAACAACATGGATGGAGCTAGAGGGTATTACGCTCAGTGAAATAAGCCAGGTGGAGAAAGACAAGTATCAAATGATTTCACTCATCTGTGGAATGTAAGAACAAAGAAAAAACTGAAGAAACAAAACAGCAGCAGACTTACAGAACCCAAGAATGGACTAACAGTTACCAAAGGGAAAGGGATTGGGGATAACGGGGGAGAAGCGGCATTATGATTAGCACACGTAATGCAGCAGTGGGGGACACGGGAAAGGCAGCATTTATAGAGAAGACAAGTAATGATTCTGTAGCATCTTACTATGCTAATGGACAGTGACTGTAATGGGGTATGTGGGGGGACTTGATAATAGGGGGTCTAGTAACCATAATGTTGTTCAAGTGATTGTACATTAATGATACCAAAAAAAAATTAATAATAATAAATAAATAAGTTTAAAAAAGCAATGACTAACAACATGCCAAATCCAAGTCGTATACTTTAAATTAAGTGTAAATTGTATGATATGTGGGTATCTCAATAAAGCTGTTAAAACAAAAAACAACAAACTACTTAGGGCTGGTCCTAGCTCTGCTATGCACCACCTCTAAGACTCATCAAATTACAGGAACCTCAAGTTCTATGTGCATAAAATGGGACTGGCGCCACCTACCCCATAGGGCAGCCATGAGGCTTAACTAAAATACTCTCTTTGAAGCCCTTGGCTGATGGTTCTTCTTACTCAACAGCTATTACCACATACAGAAAACTGAGGTAGGCATAGTGCCCAGACAGGAACAGGCGTTGCCTGAACTACACAAGGGTCGCCTCAGTTTCTTGGTGTTCTCACCCAATTTACATATTAAGGAAGAGGAACAAAAAACTTTTAATAATAATACTCTCTAGTTCACAACCCAAAAAGAATATGCTATGCTAGAAGATTTGTTAAAAATCTAAGAACTTTCTAAAATTCTAAAGGACTTTCTAAAGATTCCCACTTTTGATAAAGTACTGTAATTAAGGAATAAAAGCACTTTTGGTACAGAACTGGAGTAAACCAAATTCCTAAAACTAGATGCTATTAAGGACAACTGAAGAACATCAGTGAGAGTGGGAGGAGCTTGTCAGCCCCGATGAAAAGTCCCGAGATTCTTACCTGAGAAGGTGAATACAAGCTCATGTGCATCCCGTGGGCCTTGGTGAGAAGGGGAATCAAGGCTGCCAAGTGACAGGAGGTGAGACAGAGTGGCCCCATTATGTTTGCAGGCTATGACCCTGTATGGATCTCTAGAACTGAGTCAGCGCTTGATGAAAAACATGTACAGACCTGACATCACTGTGGGTATAAACTACAAGTCATCAGGCAGAGGAACTCATAGATGATTCCGGAGAGGTTAAAAATTACACTTAGAATTACTGAAACCTTGATGTGCTTTGTGGACAACCTCCTATCTATAACTAGAAGGGATGAAGAAAACTCCTAATGTGAATTTAATTCTAACCAACAAAACCAACTGGTTAAAGTAGAAACTTGAGAATTCCAGGCCAGTCAGTGAAGGAAGTGGTACCATGGGCCTTAGGCAGACTTAAAAGAATCTGAGACCAGATGTAATCCAATGACCAGAGGTTTCAAAAGAGGGAGATGACAACGCAAGAAGAAATTTACAGATGACACCAGTGGGAGTGAAGAGTAAGTATCTTGGGAATGCTGGTGAGCTCAAAGAACTGAGTGTCATAAAAAGAAAATGCACCAAAGATGAAAATATGTCCTTATACTGATAAGGACAGATATCTAAGTATTGGCCAAACATACTGGCAAGAAGGAATGAGTCCAACACTGGTCACCTGCCAGAGAATTAAATCACAGCACTGGCATACCTATGAAGGGTAAAGTATCTTGTTTTTGTTACAAGTGATAATGGTAAATATATAAAATGTAAAAGGTGAGCCTGAAATCGAATGGGAACAAAATTCTGGATGCAATCAGCAAACAGATGGTTTACAGGAATGATAAAGGAAACGGGGTAGTTGGAAGGCAGCAGGAGCCTGATCGGGGACAAGTCATGCCAGATCAACCTCACTGTCTTTTTTTAGATATGCGACACAGATCAGGAGAGGCTGAAGAACAGGACTTGAGTATAAAGATCTGCACTGTGCTTTTGTGAAATCTGCAGTTAATCTGAAACTGAGGCAGTAATCAATGTTAGATGACGTAATTAGGATTTTAGAAGATTTAGAGAACTATACAGATGGTGTAAGACAGAAACTGAACTCCAAACTCCTGTAACAATGCCTGCCACATAATACGCACTCAATAAACCTTTGCTGAAGGAGTGAATGTTTCTGGAGCTATCTAAGTTGAGACTGGCGGACCAATGGACTTAGATACTGTGTAGAAAGCTAAAAGCATTAGGAAGGTGGTCCGACTAAATTATCTGAGTATCACTGTGACTTGCCTTTCTTCTTGATTTATCTCAAGTCCTTCCAAATCACTTTAAGCCTCACTTGCAATCTGAGAAACAGTTCTTCCTCCACAGTAACTTTGATTCCCAAAGACCCCTTCCCTCATGTCACAAACTGTTGTTTTCTTAACACACATCACAAGGGAATGTTCTACTTTAGCTCCATTTTAGGCACCTGGATACATACAGCAAATACTCACAGATGTATGCCCGGAATTAAGGACAATTCTGAAGGTGCTAAGAAATCTCTTCCCTTTCTTTTCTAATAAGGAAAGTATAGTGGAACACAAGTGTTTGAGAATGATTATTATTATAGGGAGATTCAAGCATTTGCTCTAAAGTATTTAAAAATAAATAAATAAAAAGGTAAATCGCCCACAAACTTCAGAACCTCCATCAGTTATGAGAAATTGAATATTTCATGACTCAATGTAGGCAACACAAGAACACTGTCAGTCTCTTCGGCTTAGCCCTTTGGTGATACAGCAACAGCCCACTTCCCCTGCTTTGTCTTTTGCCACTTTCGCCCTCTGCCCAACAGATCCCCAGCATTCTCACCAACCGGCAGCTACTCAGTGGTGGTAGCCTTGTTCACACAAGTTCTTTCCTCTGCCAGGAATGCCTTTCCTCAGCTAACTTCTATTCATCTTTCAAAACTCAGTTCAAGGGACACCTCCTCCAAGAAGCTTCCCAGACCAATACCTGCCCACACTCCCAGCTCCTACCCCTATCCCCACTCTTTCCTCCTCTGTTATTAGAGCACTTACCACATTGCTGGTTTCTGTCCCTATTCTTTCGCTAAGCTCCTGGGTGGCAAGACCCTACAAGACATCCCTCACAGGTTGGCTTAATGAATGGATGATTAATGAGCAAACCCACATCAACTCTCAGAACCAGGGTGCCTTGTAGGATCAAAGGATTTAAGTAACTTGCCCAAGATCACACCAGGAAAACTGGGCTTGAATGCTCTAATGATAGTGCTTCTCCACTGTGTCAGAGAACACACTTTGGCAACAGGAATTTTATGACAATAGTACCTTTGCTCTCAACGCTTTCTTCTGGTCAATGATCTACTTTTGAAAGGGCTATATTGCTTCCCTCAATCTGAGAAGGTTCTTGTAGGGTGTGACCTGCCTCCCATGAGCGATTCCAGCCCTACTATAACCAAAGGCGTGGGAAAACTCTGCCATTTTCAATAAAGGAGGGGGGCTATCTACCGCAATTCACCTTACACAGGTACCAAGGGTCCCCTTCAAATAAAATCCCAAGGGTCAATGCAATTCTTTAAAAGAGGTGAACAAGAGGGGAAAATGGCTAACAGACCTGTTTGAAAATCTCTCTTTATTTGTAGGAATGTTCTTTTGAAAATCAAGTTACATGGGGGGAAAAAAGGAAAAAAGAACCTTGTGAAATACTTTAAGAAATAAAGTTCACCCAAGCCACCATCATTCCCTGTAATACTATCAAGGGGAATAACAAAGCTTCAATTATTGGCACATTTTGTCCTACTTGTCTCACCTTCCTCGTTTTAATTTTAATACTTTTCTGGGTAACCTAATTTTAACGGTCCCAAGAGAGTTGTTTTAACAAGATCAGACAGGCAACACTAAGTTTTGAAGCTAACATAATTCACAGAAATATTTACTTATGCCATAGCCTTAAGTCTCATTTAAATGCACAAAATGGGAAATACCACTGAGTGGAATTTGGCACAGGTGTATTTCTTGGGTCCTACTTACACTGGTCTCAGTGACACACCAAAGCTTTTGACGATGCTTACATGGCTGGGTTAGTGTCATGAGGCAGCTCAGGTGAGGAGACCTCTCTCTGGGGTCTGAGACTAGGAGAGCTGCATAATGGGAAAGTATATAGGTTTCCTTAAAATGTCCATCATTGATCATTAATTTTGAGTCACAACAACTCTCTGAATTCTAACCCCCTACTCAATATGATCAGATGACAGACATGAGAATGACTCAAAAGGCTGAAACTAGATGGAATTTAGAGCCCAGACTATCCCAAATTATTTTAAGGTGTGTACAGACTAGTGGAATGTACCTGTGCAGGGGCAGGTCTGTGTGGGATGAGAAAGCTGGAGGGCCTATTCAGCCAAGACTCTGTGGAGGCAGCTTCCTCTGGTTTCCTTTCCTGTTCTTCCACTGAGAAGTATATAAAGCACCTGGGTCTCCCCAGACCCTGACCCCTGCCACAGCCTCAGATGCTCGCCCTTTCCCTACAGCCAACATGAGAGGAAGAAGTACCACAGACTCTGAAACAAACCTTCAGATATAGTTCACTCAGATATTATTCCTGGTCCAGAGAAAATGAGAATAACCAATGAAAAAATACACACAAAACCAATTATAGCTAGCTTTTATCTGTAGGAAGACTGTTTTGTGGATTAAGTTTTGCTTTTATGAAACAACAGGCTCCATTACTTCATCCTTCTGCTATGTACCTGCACTACCTCCCAACCCTGCCCTACTTTGACCTTGGTGTGAACATACAGAGAACAATCACTAATTTAATCTCAGTTTCTCTAAAACACATGCAATTTGCTAATACTAAGAAATCACAGTATTGTAACTGTAATCATAATTATGATACTTATTTACCCTACAATTTGTGGTTCACAAAGCAATTCCACAAATTATCAATGAATGAGAGAGCTGGGATTTTCGGCACCAAATCCCATGTTCTGACACAATTAATACTTAGGGCCCACCTCACTTGTTATTTTATACCTCAGTAAAAAAATAACAACACAAACAACATATGGGACTGTTCTTTTAAAAATATACTTAAATTTTCAGATCCTTCTGTCCTTTCCCCAGGTCCACTATGGTGTCTGTCATCACATATGGTCACTCTGGGTTTATCAAATGTCTCACCGAACTTCCACCTTCTCTTACCCCTCACAACAGGCTTATCAACAGTGGCCTTCGGGACTTCTCTGTATTTCAGCAAGCCACAGTGTGCTAAGCTTTGCGAGTCTTTTTCTTAAAGATAACTAATGTTTAATTAGAAGAATATCACTTGGTGATTAAAGTGTTTAAGTTCTATTTTATGCTATTATAATTTATAAAATCTTTAATAAGGTCTGAAATATTTAAAAATTATTTCTGTCTAGCTGAAGAGGAATTCTAAGACACTTCATATTTTCAACTGATCACCATGTAACAAATATGAAACTGTAGAAGTCTTTAGGTCATGAGTCTTAACCATCACCTTTCTTTACTGGCAAGAAAACCAACTATTGCGGGACTAAATCTATAAGGGTTTTGGGGTAGGAAAAAGAGCAAACAGCTGGGAACTTGGAGAAACAAGGAGTAGGAAAGGACAAGAGAGTCATGTGGAAGACGCACCGTGCTTTCCAAAATCACCCAGTTCTCTTATCCCTTATTCCGGAATATAACCTTCAATGAGCAGTCATTACTTCGCAGAAACGAAATTGAAACTAAAAATGAAAACCAAATGTTAAAGGCCCCCAAAACCAGCCTTAGTAGATTTTACCTCTAATGCCAAGGCAGTCTTGTCATACGCACAGGGTACTCTTTTCTGGATTGCTTTCGCAAAGACAGGTCCATTCTGTGTAGATGGCAAAGGGTTGATAGATGCCCCAGGAGTACTGGAAACTGCAGGTAGAGGAGTTGTGGTCTGAGGTTGAGCATATGCATGAGCAGGTTCTGGGATCCCGTAACTGTTGGAATTCCTATTTCCATGCTTTCCGTGTGGTGAGGATCTCACGAGCTTTTCAACATAAGGGACGGGAATCATCCCAACCCGACCATCCTTGTTCCGGGCACTCCACCACTGTTCTTCAGGCTTCTCTATTATCACCAGGATCTCACCCTTTTTAAAGGGCAGGTCTTCAGCATCATTCCCGGGAAAATCATAGAGAGTCCGTACATATTCTAGATTTTCTTCGGCTGCAGGCAGGTTGGGTGCTGATACAGATCCCATTGGTGGGCTTGGATACCTTAAGAAGAAAGAAAATTTAGAGAAAAATCTTATTCTATACCAATGTTTGCCAAACTTTTAAATAAACCATTCTCCTCTATAATGAATTGATTCCCTCAATATATTCTCAGTAGTTAAGAAAGTTCTGTTTTGCATTCTATAGCTTGTTCTGCAATGGGAGTTAAGTGTCCTGAATGTCTTTTTAAGTTACATGTCAAATGCATACATACACACAGACAGAGCCCATCTCTGTTTTACAGGAATCTTTTGTTCACACATAAAGACATACCTGCTCTGAATTTAAGTTCAGTAGCTGCCTTCCTTAGGACCCTGTCACAACCACCCACTCTCTTCCTCCCACTCCTAATCGGTGGTATGCACCCGGCATACTTCCATGGGCGTCTAGAGAAAATGACAACGACCTGTCTTTTTGTCCCTCAAAATATTAAAAACCAAAGAAGGGTTTATATGCTTGCCAAATTAAAAACAAACAAACAAACAAACCCATATTGCACCTCATACAGGAATCATCATCTGGGCATCAAAATGAAAATGTGGTAAGTTTTCACTGCAAAACTCACAGACAAGAGCTCTCATCTAAGCATCAGTCTACAGACACCAGAAGCCCCCTTTGCCTGCTCAGATTCACTGGGTACATGTCAAGTGCCCTGGAGAATGCACCCCCCACTCTCCAGTAACACTCCCATCTATAATGCCCCTTGTGCCAAAGTAGTACAGAGGTCTTCCACCTAAGACATGCTCTGAGAAGTTGCAAAACACCATGTTTTGGAAAAAAATATTTTACCACTGCTTTTTTTCCTCCCTTAACTTTTCTGAAACACCTAATCACCACGAGAGTAACAAACCCTGGGCTTTATCCAGAGTCTGCGTTGCCTGCCGTACCATCACCAGAGCTCAGTTCTGTAACAGCTCTGAGGGAGTAGGATAGGATATGCCTAAACATAACCACTGATTATGGTTTCCCAGTTGTTTTATCTTCTATTAGCTCATGGCCATTTCTTTATTTCCCCCAATTAATGATCTAAAAAGTTATTTCACCTAATGTAATCTCTTATGTTGAAGCATTTTGATTAAAAATTATTTTTCCTTTAAAAAAAGTGTCACCATATTACAATATTGGGGGGAAAATAAAGGAAAGCAAAAGAGAAAAATCCCATAGCCACAATTCTCCTTCCCATTTTCCACCCCTCCATAGCCAAGTTTATGGTTTTCTTAAAGAATCTTGGGTGTGCCTGTGGCAGTTTGGCTGCCTGCTATCATACCACAGGCGTTTCCCCACATCACTGGTCTCTGTGATCGCTTTAATGCAGGGTAACATTTCATTCCCTGAGCCTGCTGCAATGACGCACCCCCATATTTTTGTTTTTCTTTCTCCCTTAGTATCACAAACTCTTTTGGGCATATATTCCCTACATTAAATTTTTTTGGTAAAAGCTTACATTCCCAGATTAAAGAACAAGAACATTTTCACGGTCCTTGGTATATACTGCCACACTGACATAATTTGGCAAAGCTTACATCTTTAATGTAAATGACTAGCTTCACAGTAGTCAGAATATCATGGTGATTTAAGAGCTTGATTTAAAACCTCAGAGACCTTATTAACATGATAACTAAGGAGCAAATTGCTTAATATCAGTACATCTAATAAGCGATAGCTGTAGTAGGAGCAGCAACAGTTAACAAAGAATTGATGTTTGCAGTCTTTTTTACAGACATTAAGTTATTTAACCCTCACAGTAATCCTGTGCAGTACATGCTGTCATTATCCCCATTTTATAGATGAGGAAGCCAACGCAGAGCTAGATTTGCACTCCGGCAGTCTGGTTTTAGAGTTCTCACTCATAACCTCTAAGCTGGTCAGCCTCAGGAATAAAACCTTCATCTTTCTGACATGTGAGAATTATGTCAAATTGTGTACGAAACATTCACGAGTTCCTGATCAGCACTGAGCAAACAATTAGCTCCCCACCCCTTTAGAGTACACCCCTGTTCCTATTTCAAAGGCTACAGAGATTCTGCAAAGTCTGGGCTGTACTACTTAAATCTCAGATAGTTAAGAGCACACCAGTTCCATCTCAGACCCCAGGGTATTTTATTGTTTATATGGTTAAAAGTTAAAAGCAGTTCTCCAACAGACTGTAAGGACACTAGTGCAGCTTCGGCAGGGACTGACAGTAATGAAATCTACTTCCCCAGGTATCCACTGGCCTTACTATATACTAAGAACTTGAATTAAAACCAAGTTCCTGCTCTTGAAAGACTGCAGTTTAGTAGGGGCAGAGACTGAAAGGCAAATAAGAACTCAAAGTGTAATTAATGGGTTTCTTGACAGCAGTTGATAGGGTCAAGGAACACTCGGAGAAATTTCTGCGAAGGGTCAGAACAAGCAAGGAAACCACACAAAAAACTGCCCCTTTGAAGCTGAAAAATGTCGTTGAAGACAGGCTTACATATTTTTGTTCTGCATCAGAAAAAGACTAAAGGCCAAAGGTTCAGGCGCTCCCTTCCCCAACCTTCCCACAGCTCCTGGGGCACACTGCTGTTCCCACAAACACAGACTGGGAGCTTTGCTGGTGAGGCCCTCTAGAGGCTGGCCAACTTCTCTAAAAGGCTGTTTGTTACATGTTTGAGGCTTTGAGAACTACGTAAGTCCTTTGTCCTATGTTTTTTTTTTTAATCCAACCCTTTAAATAACCATTCTCAGCTGCAGTACACTACATAAGAACTGTTAATAGTCGTAGGGATCCACAAACTATAGCCTGTGGGCCATTTGGCTTACTGCATGGTTTTGTAAATAAAGTTTTATTAGAACACAGCCAAGCCTCTCTTGTGCACTGTCTATGACTGCTTTTGCGCTATAAGGGCACATAGTTGATTAAGTTGTGACAGAGACTACATGGGCCACAAAACTTAAAATATTACCATCTGGCCTTTAGTGAGAGTTTTAGTTTGCTGATTCCTGGTCTAGATTACTAGGTTAAAGGAGGCAGAGAGTGCTTTTCAACTTTCAACACTGCCCTGGTAAGGGGTGTGTATACAAATCTGATAAAGATGGAAGACAGCTTATACTTTCTCCAACACTACAATGCTATAGCGATTTCCTGATTCAGTACATGCCTAGATATCCCTATATTTAACATCAAATAAATCTCCCAGTCACATCCCCGACATATATTCACTCTTCCACCCCATATTCTCAAACTTTTGTATTCATCAAAATCCCTGCAAATTACATTAGTTCCCCTGTAGGGATGAAATCATGGTGATGCCAGGTCAGGTATCTTGCCCTTTCTTTTAGGCCCTACTGTCCAAAGAAATATGTACTATAAAATCGGAACAATTTATTGTTTCTCAATCATTTGTTTGTTTCTTAATCAAGAATGTAAATAGCAGCCATCAGCTCCACTTTAAAGTTTACTTAAGAAGAGTTTTCCAAGCCCATTCAAACACACTAGACCCATGTTTCTCCCTCTCTGGTGTCTATGGTCCACAGCACTTTGAGTAGCAAGGCCCTCAATGACTAACTGGTAACTGGCTTTTCTTATCTAATGAAAATGAAACTCCCTCATCTTGGTTAAAAGCATTCTCAGCTTCATTTACAAACCCATAGATAAAACATTTTCTTTAAACTTGGGTGTCAAAACCTCCTAAGTGTAAAATCTTATTCATGTTAAAAAAGCAATACAATCAACTTCTGAGGGGAGAGAGTTTCTAAGGTACTGGTAATGTTCTAGTTTTTTAAAGGGGGGTATATGGATATTGAAGATTTTTCTTATTACATACAAGTACACACATAATATACATGTACATACTCTCCCTTGTATGTATGAAATATTTCACAATAAAAAGTTGGAAAAGAAAACAAAATACATGGTAAAAGAATCAATTTCCAGAAGATTGGCTAAGGTAGAAACTGCCTTTTTTTTAAAACCACTCAGTGGCACTGAACACTGAGGACTCCCTTCCATCTCTGGGCATTCCCACCATCACTAGTGACTCTCCTTCTAGGCCTGTGGCTCCCTCTCCACCCTCTTCCACCACAGGTCCTCCTCCTCTGCTCATTCTGGGGATTCCATCCCAGCTAAGACTCCCAAATCTATTTAGCCTCCAACTCTTCTCAATAACCCATCAGATTTTTAAATCTAGCTTCCTGCAAGCATTAAAAAAAAAAGATTCTCCCTGTTAAAAACAATCATCCCCCTCACCCTGATCACTTTCTCTCAAGACACTATCCAATCATCCCTCAAGTCATAACCTCTTCCCTAACCTACCTGCAATTGCTCAGCAAAGGCTGCCAGTTTCTACTTTATATTCCCAAAGCATTTGATTTCAGCTCAGCTTCTCATAATCCCTTCTCCTTTAAGTCTTTAATTTGTCCCACACTCCAGACCCTCACCCTACCCAGTTCCACACTACAGATATTTTTAAAAAGTAAAACTGACCATGGCAATTCTCTTAAAAACTTCAGATGGCTCGCACTGTTAATTTAGCATTTTTCTTCCTTCCTAGCTCACTGCCCATCACTCCCATTATTACCATTCTATGCCTTTCCGGGCCAACCCTGCCACTCTCTGTTCTACTACCTCATGTACTTGTTCTCATCCTTCAAGAATCAGTTGAAAGGTTACCTACTCTTTCTAGCCTTCCCTGGTCCCTTAGTTGATTATTCTTGCTTTTAAGCTTTTTAATTTGTTCAATATACTGAGCTTCTCAAAAGGCTAGAACCATGGTTTACTCCCATTACATGCCTTGAGTCTAGCATTGGGCTTTGGTAGAGAGTAGCCTCAATATATTGAAACACCTGCTAATAAAATTTAAATGCTTAACACACAGGGTAGCCTTTCCCATTCCTGTTTGTATCCTTTTTTTCCTTCTGAAAACACAAAAGCTTCAGCACTCCAATTCCCTAACCCTGGTTTAATTGTTACATAGACAAGGAAACTGGTGCACCACCTGGTTTGCCATCTGAGCCTTTCACCTCACCGCTGTTCCACTGGAGCTCTCAGCCATCATTCCAGACTAGTTGCCACATGCCTGGTGGCCCCACCTTATTTGTTATGATCTCAGCCCAACTTAACCTCTGGGATGATCTGAACTCCCACTAATAAGTACAGCTCCTTTTTACTTATCAGAACTAAGACATTTTAGCCTGAAGGAATCTTAGAAATAATCCAGTCCAACTGTTCAGATCAAAAGGCAGATTCTTTCTTATGTAAAAATTTCTCTGGATTTGAGTCTTGAACAAGAGATAAGTCACAAATCAAATGGCTACCAGTACTTTACATGCCATAAAAACACAACAATGAACTGGACAAGCTTTCATTTCCAGCACAAATGATCTTGTATAATGTTCTTGTATCTCATCTGAATCAAATTTAAATGACTTAAACTACTGGTAAGAAGAAACTCATTCTCAGTGTCAAATTCTGTGCTAATCAAAATTACTGGTAATCCTTCTCCCCTACTTCTAATTATGAAAGTCCAGATTTGAGTTCCCTGAATTATTTAGAACAGGGGATGTGGAAGGTGGTGTGACCATGCTGCCTGTGGTATCCTCTGGTCCATGCAGGACCTGGCTTCGCTTCACAGGTGTGAGGGTTCTCTGGGCGCTCAGGTTAGGCTAGGCATCCTTTTTTGGTTCTCTCACAGCTCTTTACCATATTAGGTAGCATGGAAATGGCCTTTTAAAATATCTCAGTAACCAGTATGCTCCTCAAGAGCATAATCAACAGGACTGCTGATTAAATATTAGTTCTATATTATCAGGTTGCCGTATTACACGCAATGGACAATGTCCACTGAGTAAAAAAATCAAGATTTTTCTTTAAGGCCAACTTGCCCCAGTTTTTAAATTTTTACATCTCATGATTTTCCCCCTGGCCTTCATATAAGCTAGAACTGAGAAATTTTATAAGCAAAGCAAGCTAACAAAACCCCTGTTTCGAAACCACCGGAAAATGTATTTTGTATCTAAACAACCCACTCAGAAACTTCTGAAACATTCTGTGGTCAAACTGGAAATAGTCTCTATTAAATTAAAACAACAACAACAACAACAACCAGTGATTACCTCAACACTAGTCATAACCTAATAAACAGACTCTTAAAAAGGTTTATACGTAAAATGGAGGCGAAAAACACCACAGGATTTACCAAATAATGTGTAATATAAAAATTACACCCATATGCAGAAAGAGAATCCTTTAGGGTAATTCAAAATCAATAAAAAAACCCATCTGATGTGTTACTTTTGGAAGATTATATTGAAAATTAACCACAGAAATACCACAAATACAAAAAGCAATTAATAAGATAAACATACAGGGCACAAAGTTACAAATATACCAAATCATCTTTGTTTCTTCCTTTCTCTTCCCTCAATTATCCCCCCTCCCATCAGCAACATCAATCTTATCTCCAAAATAGAAACTCCACCCATAGCTCTGTCTATCTATATGACCTATGGCGCATGTCCTTAGTCACCATCATTTTGCACTTGGATTACAGTAATAGCCCCAGGTCATGCCCCTGCCTCAAACTCCTTCCATGGCACCCACTGCACTTTAAATAAAATCCAATTTCCTTGACCATTCTATCTCCAAACTCTTCTTTTATGACCCTCCTCTTCTTGAAGAACCACACAGCCCACACACTGGCTGTCTTTCTCATCTCACTTTGTCTAACGTCTAAATTCTTTCTTATTCTTGAACGGCTCTGCCTCTCCTCTTAACCCAAGCCTTCTTTACACCCCTAGGTAGTTTCATGCTTTCTGTGACCACACTAGGTCAGAGGTAGGTCCCTTCTATTACGTAATCTCAGCTTAGATTTCCTTCACAAGAATTATTAATTTTGTGTTTTATTCCTTTTTCTACTTCTTTGTCTCATCCTCTAAAATATAAGTCCCATGATGGATAAAATATGTCTGTCACCCAGCCTTCCCAGAACCTATTGCTGGGATATAGTTCTCTGGTAAATATTTGAATAAAAACACAGAATTAAAATAAAAAGATTAGACTAGAATAAAACAAGCACCAGTTCTTAATTCTGAGGAAATCATACAGATGTGATCTTTCACCGAGCAAAACAACAACAGAATTAACTATTAGCCAAGGGGCATGAAACTCTGCCTTTAAGAGCTCAGTTTTAATGCCTAAAAAACAAAATCACTGATTCTATTTGGGACAGGAAGAACCATGGAGCTGATTTTTTACATTTGGTCAAAGCAGTTCTAGCCTCTAGTTTTCTACAAAGACTAAAAAACACATCAAAACAAATCTGTGAACTTCAGGCTTGGGAGAGGCTTGGGAGTAAATCCAGTCAGGGTCTAATTCAACTCGCACTGTGACTGCTCTCCAACATAAGAGGGAAAATGAAAAACTAAATTACAGCAACACGCCTGGGGCGGGGAGCAAAGAGAAAAGAAAACAAAGCTGAAGGGGAGGGGGAGGGTCAGGGAAAGGCCTTCTTATTTACCAGGAACCTGGAACAGCAGGTAGGATTTCAATAGGTGAGGAGTGGGGTGGGGTTGGGCTGTAAAGAGCCAATAGTCTGAGCAAAGGTACAAAGGTGTGAGTGGGAGCACAGGGATGGCTGCCAGGGAACGAGTGAGGGGCCTAGTGGGGATCCACTGTAGGAAGGCCAGGAATCAAAGACAAAGTTACACGTGTGCTATCTGGGAAGACCCGTGTGTGGAAAATCTGGAGCTGTTTTTGTTGGTAGTAAGAAGCCACTGCAGCAGATTTCCTTTTCTCTCTCTAGAAGGGGATCAGCCATTTACTCAACACTTTTTGAAACAGCTGTATTATAGTACCAGTCACCTCAAAATAAACACAATGCTTTGTACATAACAAGCTTAAGGGATGCCTGAAATTAACGATATAATTCAACTTCTCAAGTTAGGGAAGTAATTTACTTAAACATATTATAAACCTCATTTCGGTAGGTTCTAAGATTCTCCCCAACCCCTTATTCTGTGTGCTCGGAGTTGACTCCAATTACAAGCATCTTCAGGGACCTGGAGATTCACCAATCAGATTCTTGGTGTCTAGGTCTTTGTTATATAGTTATTTGATTTATAATCACTTTCTCCCAGTTTTTAAAGTCCATGTAGTTCAGCAGTTAATCTTATAGTCATTATACTGTCATGGCTTTGTTTCTTTATCTCTATTCCACAAAAGCAACACTCAGGCATCCAGTGGGTGCTCCTTAATTATAATAGCTTTTAATGGTTAAAGTAATACTTGGTCAGCAAATCAAAAAACAGAAACATCTCATTCCGAAAAAATCTGTATTAGCACCCTGTCCTTTTAAAACACGCCGAACAAATTAAACAGTGAAGTAACTTTTATTTTTAAAATTCTACGCAATTTCTTTAGCTCAGACTTGGCATGATTTAAATAATAAGACACTGATTAAGGCAAATTAAAGCAAATAAACGAAATAATGCATTTTACTTGAAAAAAGGATACCTGATGCTCAGGGTCACTTTGTGTTCGTAACTTTAAAAATGATACTAAATAATTAGGCTTAATACAAAAAATACATCTGACACTGAACTAGGATAGAATTAAGATGTGTCATTCAAAAATTTCTCTTAACAATAAACATTTTGGCCTTATTCTTCCTTGGAAGATTTCTAGCCTATTCAGCCTGCAGGAAAACTATAAAATAAAAATTCATATAAATGTTCTCACAGACGCCAATGCATCTTCTTTCAAATTTTTTTTTGTAATTGACGTATTATAAAATAGGTGTCTATCTTACTTCAAATTTGGCAACCAAGTATCAATATACAGTTCTGATATTTCACAATCTTTTTGTTTTCTAAAAGCTAAAGCATTTTCGTTTGTCGACTGTTCCAAAGGCTGCAGTCCAGAAGTTCTTAACCCAGAGTTCAGAGATCTGCAGGGAGTCCAAGAACCTTGAATGGTTTGCACACTGTGTACGTGCATTTTGGAGGGGAGGATGCCACGGGCTGTCCTCAGATTCTCCAACAGCCCGAGGTCCATAAAAGTTTTTAAAAAACAACAAAACCTTACTTTAGTGATAACCAAATAGAATAACGTAACGAAAGGCAAAAGGCATACATTTAACTATGCAGCCGCTGTTAACACGTTTTAAAAAGGCCCCTCATCCAGTGACCCAGAACCTGACTATCGTTTCGCCTGGAATGTGTTCTAGAAAGTAACTTGGTTCAGAATGGAGGGAAATGGGTTCAATCTCTTCGCCCTCCTCCCCACCACCCACATTTCGATGAACCCCCAGCAAATCAGCCCGGCCATTCGCGACCCTCCTCCGCGGTCGCTCGCGTACCTGGGCGCGGGCTCGATCAGGGTGGTGGTGTCCAGGTAGTGGATCTTGTAGAACTCCAGCAGGGCCGGCAGGTGGTCAAACTCCTGGTCTCCGATTTTAAAACGGCGGTTGGGCAGCGAGTTGATGATGTAGTGGGAGACCCGCGAGTTCTCGGACACGGACAGCACATAGTCCCCCGGGCAGGTGGAGGAGTCGCGCACTAGGAACATGCCGTGGCGCTGGCCCTGGAGCCGGGTCTGCGCCTCCTGGCGAGACACGGGCCCCATGTACCAGGCGGAGCGGTCTGAGGAGTCGAACCTGGCGGAGGACATGGTGTCGGGCCGCGGCTCTGCGGCGGGTGGGGCGGCGGCTCTCCTTGCCTGCTCTGGGTACCTCGGCCCGACGGACGGCTTTGAGGCCGAGGAAGGGCCTCTCGGCACACCCCGAGGCGCTCTCGCAGGGTCGAGCCAGCACCTTCCTCTCAGCTCCGGGCCCGCAGCATCCTCCTCCACCGCTGCCCGACTGCTCCGGGGCCGCCTCACGCAGGGAGCCGGCCCGGAAAATGCAGGGCAGAGCCCGGGGTCGGGGCGCGCAAAGCCGCGCTGCAGCGGAGGCCGCCCCGGGGTTTTAGAGCTGCCCGGCGTAGCGGGGCTGCCTTCAGTCACTCGAGCCGGAACGCGCCGACTCCGCTCCCCCACGGCTCTGCACGAACCCAGCCGCCACGCGAAGCACCGAACTCCAAGGAGCGTCGCGCCTCCCGGGCGGTTGGCCCAGCCAGTTCCCAAGAACCACAGCAACAAAATGGCGGACGCAGGAGAAGCGGCCAGCCACCTCCCCCTTCGCTCAGCGCGCTCCGTTTGCGCACGCGCGGGCTCCGGCTCCCAGCTGCCGCGGGGACCCTCTCCGTGACGTCACATGGAGCGGCCAATCAGGAGCGCTGTCGTGACAGTCTGGGCGTGCGGCGCTCGCTGCAGCTCCCGCGTTCCGGGAGGAGGTGGAGCAGGCGACAGTGGCGGAGGGCACTCCCTTCCTGGGCCGCGGTGCGCCGCCGGGGGCGCTGCCGCTGCCGGGTCTCTCCGCGCTAGCAGGAAAACAGCTGGAGCCGAGAGGGAGCGGCGTTCCTAAAACCTGCTCTGAGAACAAAGCATGACGTGCAGGCCGAATCTATGCCCAGGGAGGCGTGGCCCTGAGGTGACCAGGCCGGCCGAGGGGCCCGCACGCACCCGCACTGAGGGATCCCGACGGGCCGACCGGCCCCGAAGGGCTATGTGGCTCGGGAAGGAGATGACCTTGTGGGAACGAGGTGACCTAGGCCGGAAGACCTTGAGTGGCCAGGTGACCCGACAGGCATAAATGTTGTGAAGGCTGGATTGTCAGGGTTAAGAAATTTAGGAAATCTACATTGAGGTAATCTGGCAATAACTAGCTTTAATTGATGTAAGTAAAGTGCCAGCGTCTCTTGGGCGTGGCCTAGACGCCTCGTCTACTGCGGATTCTGCCTGCTTCTCAGAGTTAATCTTCAGTCCTCTTTGCTCATCCCCCGCCACCCGTGCCCTCCCAGCCTGTCGTCGTCCCTGCCCCGACACACTATAGAACGTAGATTTTAAGGGAGCGGGGATTCTATCTGTCCTGTTCACTTCTGGGCCTAGCAGGGCGCCTGGCCCTGAGCTGATGCTTAAATATTGGTTGCATGAATGGCTATTAAGAAAAACCACCAGGTGCCTGATTATTAATAGCACCACCCCCGGAACTGGACAGACAAGAAGGCATGTCCAAAAGGGGAAGCAGGCATTACAAACCATACTTAGATCCCTCTGTCGATGGAACTTCATATTGACCTTTTGCTCCCCACCACCCCAAGTTGAACATATCCTAGATTGTAGGGTGATAAGTGATGTCCCTTCTAGAGTAAGCTAAAGGGGAAATGTCAAGGTCTAGTGCCTCTTGTGACTCAGCCTAAGTAGGTTTTCATTTCCTCCCCCAAATACTTTCATGTTGTATTAGTCTCGGGTACAATTTGAATAGCACAGAATTTGAAGCAGGCTGCTTGGACTGGAATCCAGGCTCAGTCAATTGACTAGCTGGGTGACCTTGAGCCAGTTAATCATTCCATGCCTCATATGTTATTAAACAAGCTAATACATGTAAAGTGCTTAGCATAGTGCCTGGCACATATTAAGCATCATATAAGAGATTTTCATTATTATTATTCAGCCTCTTTCTGGGCTTCTACTTCCATAGCCTAAAAGTTTACAGAGATCTCACAGTGGATGGGTGAGGGTGGAAATAAAAATCTGCATTTGATTTTCTGGCTACTTTTCACTACCAGATTCTCCACTTCTTCATCACCCACTCTTTGCCCAGCCTTCTTCATTTGGCTTCTACCCTTACTTTGACTGAAACTGGTCTTTGGAGATCATCAGTAAGCTCCTCAGAATTTACCATTTTCCTTGATCTTCCTGGCCCTATGTATTTACTATATTGAAAATTTCTTTCTAGAAAGACTTAAAAAAATTTTTTTAAAGCTCTTGGGTCACAAACAATTTCCTTTATCTCGACAGATACTCTTCTTCAACCTCTTTCTAGAGCACTGTTGTCTACAACATTTAAGGGTAGCAGCTTAGTCCTTACCCTCTGAACAGCCCTCCCTTTGGGAGGCTAATCACGAAGGTTTTAGGAGTCACCTCTCTAGTGGTGATCTGAAAGGAGTATATTCCAAAAGTAGAACAAAAGCGAACTGTACCCCATGATTACTATGCAAACACTGTGGTCACAGCCTAAAGTCTTAACCACATTCTATTGTAATTCTGAGTGTTTCTTCCTTCCTAATCTGAGAATCTTGGAGGCCCACTGTAGTAAGTATTTTCTGTATTCATCATGCCTTCTGTGGTGCCCAGAACATAATAAGTACTTAATATATGGTGTTTGAATGTAGATGGATAAAGATGAGAAGCCAGAGAAAAGTGAAAATTTATTTCAGTGAAGGTAAGGAGATTGTGTAATTGTTTCCTGTTACTAGCATCATAAATGTATTTAAAATATATGTTTGGACCTAAGTTTAGCCCCGTATCTTCCTCTCTGTTTAATCTTCCCATTTGGATTAAATTTCGCCTTTCCACTTCCACTTTTCTGTCAATGACATCACAGTTTACCTAATTTGCAGATTCAAATCTTAGTTATTATTTACTTAACTGAAGAACTCAAAAATACTTAATTTATATAGTGCTTTTCAATTCACAAAATTTCACATAATACATTATTTTACTTAATTTAACCAAAAGTCCCATGAAGTACCCTTGATCCAGAAGCTCAGAGAGGTTAAGTGGCTTGCTTGTATTAGTTATTGTAAGTTATATGGTTTGCAGGAGACAGCTGGGATTCTTAAGTCAGGCCTTTTGACTCAAAGTCAAGGTTTCATTTCACTGTTACACAACTGCCTATAATTTAGACCATTTTCTCGTTTTGCTGATAGGGAAACTGAGGCCCTCCAAAGTAAATTCTAGCACCAAAAAAAAATGTCAATGTTGGACTAGGGAGGAATAGTTGGATTTCCTTCAGATACTACCACTGTTCTACTGCCAAAGTGCATTGCTCCCCTCATTAAAAATTACTGTTACAGATGGGTCAAAAGTCCTCTCCTTTTGCTTCAAAATAGTCCAGTGGGTAATACGATGTGGATTAGATAAAGATGAAACAAGAGTGGCCTTGTGTTGATACTTGTCAAAGCTGGGTGATATGACTTGGGGGATGTGCAATGGCGTGCTTAACTTCTTTCGGGTTCCTGGATCCAATTACAACGTGTGTGGTGGGAGGGAGGAGGAGTCTTCCACACACACAACACCAAGCAGTTCTTGAATACCAGCAGGGTGTCCAAGAACTCAATTTGATGCTATCTACCAGTAGACTGGAGCACCAGATTTCCAGGTTAAGGGCTTCGTCCTATATGACTGTCCACCCAACCCAGCTCAGTTGCGTGTCGCAAGCCCCAGGCTGATACCTGTGCTTCTGACCTACCGGCTACAGACTGGAGGTTCCCATAACCTCCCCCTTAGGTTCGATTAATTTATTAGAGCACAAACTCACAGAACTCAGGAAGACACTTATGTTTGCCAGTCTAATAAAGCACACAAGTTAACAACCAGATGAAGAGATACACAGGGCAAGGTCCCAGATAAAGGAGCATCGGTCCTGGTACAGCTTGGGGCCTGGTTTGGTGGCATGTGGAGGTGTTCTGGTTCCCCAAGCATAGAAGCTCTGACACAGAAGCAGGATCTCAGAGAGCAGAGAGCAGTAAGCTCTTCTCAGGGCTTTTTGTGAATGTTTCATTGCATAGATGTGATTCACTAAATTACTGGCTGTTGGCTGATTCAGCCTCTAGCCCCTGCCCCTCCGCTCAGGGTCCAGAAGTCTCTCATTAACATGACAAAATACCCATTTCACCGCTAAGGCTCTGCAGTGTCTTTAGGAACTGTGGATATAAATACCAAATGTACGTGGGAAATACGTATTTCTTATGATTCATTATATCGCAGGGGTGTTAATTATATTATTTAACTTTTGTATATGTTTGGAATTTTTCACAATAAAATTTCTTTTAAAGTACTTTATTCCTCAACACAACTGAGACAAGCTTTGAAAAAAATTTCCCAAAAATGTTCTTAGATGCTGTGGGATAACAAGATGGAAATGGAGATGCAACAAGGAAACAATGAAAAAAAAAGGTTGTGACAGAATCTGCCTTTGCTTGCTCACTCCCAGAGCTTCCAGATGGCATTGTACTAACAGTCATCTTCTAAGATATTTGCAGTCTAGGCCCAAGGACTGACAAAGCTTTTTAAGAAACTTGTCTGGATTCCTGACTTCCTAGACCTGAGGCTGCCTTTGGACAGAGGACACAACTTTGGGACCCACTACTGACTTTTTGTTCTCCCCTGTCTGGGCAGGTCCAACCCTTGGTTAAAGCCAGCCAGTCTTCCTAAATTGCTGCCTGCCTGAGGATGCCAGAAGAACAAGTGCCTGTCCCTTTCTCCTGCCTTTGATGCTTTTCTAGCAATGGAGCTGAGGATAGAAGAGTCCTGATCCGGTAGATGTGGAAGTACCTAATACATTTACTTCACTGACTTGATAAGGTCAGCAGTTCTCAGATGCTCTCTCCACAAACATTGGTTAACCTGTTCAGTTTCTACTGCATTTATTAACCTAATTAAGATCTTTCCCTCCCATGCAATAAAATTTTAATCTCATTTACCAGTTCTAAGTCACTATTCCCTTATGTTTTATATCTAAGTTTATCTCCCTAGAACAAAAAAGGAGCTTATTCGTTTCTTTTTTTCCTCTTATTACTTTGCTACTACAATCAACTAAAATATTGTCCCTATCCCCCTTGTAATTTTCCATACCAAAGTATTTAAAATACCAACTTAATAAACACATCTTTCATAGGGAGATGCCTCTAAACTAGGCTTAGCTGCCATATCCAGGAGCTTTATTGACCAAGACAGAAAGCACTGGCCTGCTCTGTTCCAGTGTTTGGTGTGGTCATGATCCCCATGCCATTATCTAATGCAATTTCAATGCTCTCACCTCTTTTATAAAATGTCCACTTTTGTCACTTAGCTATTTGTGAGCTGAAAGGCAAATTTTCTTGTTTGCCGTGAATTGTAGAGCACCGTGGGCTATCATTGGTAAGATTCTCAGCAGGATGATCCTTCCCCTAGGAGGTACTGATTCCCTCTTACACTTATCTCAAAGACATCAGTTTTATTCAACCCTTTAGAACAGGGGCTTCCGATTTTTTTTGAGGCTTTTTTAGGCTAAGAGGAAAATCAAGAGTACTATGTAGGTACTTGTATAACAAGAGAAAAATGCTATCAATTCATGAACATGATTTCAATTAAGTATATTCATTGTTAGATTGCATGTATAGAATTCTATTAGATTCTTCTGATACTTGCCTTCCTTTTAGCTTGTTACATTGCAGAATCATCATCTTCAATTGAAGCTTAGGTGGAATCTCCTCAATTGCATAATTAAATGGATTTTGAGATACTGGAAATTTCCATTGCACTTGGCATCAAGTTCTGAAAAATGCTGGTGGAAGCATAGTTTGAGCTCAGAAAATGTATCTGTTGCAAATTTGTGTGGACATGAAGGGTCTCATTTCAACTTTTGGCAGCACAGGAAGTTTCTAAAGCGGTGTAAAGTAATTAAGATTACTTGTGATTCAAAACTACATCTTTATTGTCAAAATGACTTTGCTTTAGTATACTTTTCATATACAAGGACTGTACTGCCCTGTAATTTTAGGTTGAACTCACTGAGAGAGTATCAAGCCTGTAGCAAAAAAGAATTCCCGAGCCATTAATTATCCAATAGTAATAGCTTAGAATGGCTCTCTGTTCTGAAATCTTTCAGTCTTGGCTCTGAGCTGGAAAAAACGGCAATGAAACTTACCACTGCTAAGCCATTAAATGCTGTATGGTAGGGTCATTTCGGGTCTTCAGCTTCTATTTCTGACAAAAATTCGTAGACATGATCAAATACGAAAGCAAATCAAGTTCACTGCTGATAATTCTAGTTCAATAACACATGATAGATTCAAATATTCTTCTGCAGATTAGCTCCTGATGAGTAATTAGAAGTCAGTGAATAACCATAGGCTTTAAATTACCTTACGTTTTCAGAGCTTTATAAATTTGTCTGACTAAGCCTTTTTCTGCTTCATGCATTTTTACCTCCCTAATTTGTTAACACATCTTAACAAATCACTCAGGTTGTATCTAATTAGTGTTTTCTCAACTTTTTGGAGAATACTCTTGCCTGTAATTCCATGTAGACTCTTCCAAGCAGCTTATTCTTCAGTGACTTCACACTTGGCATTGACACCTCAAATAAACAACAGCAACCGAGCAGTTTTGGTAACACCTAACAACCCATTGATAAGCAAGGAATATCATTCAAAAATCATATGTCTTGTTGTATTAGGAACATCTAACCTATATCCTTCTTCTGGCCGAGGGGACTTCAGTATTGCTACAGCTGAATATAATCGGAATTTACAGAGGATTTCCCCTTTCCCTCTTAAAACCAGCATTTTATGTGTGTATTAAAGCTTTCATTCTGTTACTGTCAGAATGATGAGGAATCGTTCAATTTTTCCAAGTTTTATTTGCACTTCTAAATTTCTAATTCTTACCAGTATTATCATGACAATTTTATTATGGTTATTACCTAGGTCCAATGTATAGATGTATCTGAGATCATTTAAGACATTTTTTGCCTTTTCCCCTAGTTTTTTCTCTTTAAATGTGCAGGTACCATGGTGAGGAAGCAGATCATAATGGTTTGTTTATATTTTGAAAGGTACAAGACTCTGATGACTCAGACTAAAGCCAAAAGTAAACAGAAAAGGACCTAGGCCCTCCCAGTCGGCTCTGTCTCCTGGAATATATATTTGATTTGTGAATAATACTGGCTCTGTTGTAGATAGCAAAAAGTGGTTAGTTGGTTATATAGTTCCTAAATCTTTACACACTTCCAGGGAGTGTGTGTGGAAATTGGGAAAACAAAACAGAATAAAAACAACTTCAGAAAAAGAACAAAGATCAAGGAAAAATTAGTATGGAGACATATGGCAGATAGACCTGTAGAAAAGTCAACAACAAACAACAACAAAAAAAACTCTTTAAGGTCAAAGGGCTCGCTGGAGTCCATTCTCTGCTCCTAATGGAGTGATCCTAACCTGCCATTTTTTTTTCTTTGTTCTTTTTACCTTTTAACTCCTTTCACCCTTTCTCCCACCCACCCTTCATTCCCTGCCTTTTGGTGACCACAATCTGCTTTCTGTATCTATGAGCTTTATTTCATTGTTTTTTAGATTCTACATAGAGGAGAGATCATATAGTGTTTGTCTTCCTCTGTCTAATTTGTTTTACTTAGTATATTGTTGCAAGTTCTGTCTATATTGTTGTAAATGGCAAGATTTCATTTTTTTATGGTTGCTATATATATTTCTTTATCCAGTCATCTATCAGTGGACACTTAGGTTGTTTCCATATGTTGGCTATTATAAATAATGCTGCAGTGAACATGGGGTGTAGATATCTTTTTGAGTTCTTGTTTTCATTTTCTTCAGATACTCAGAAGTGAAATGGCTAGATCCTGTGGAACTATAGTTCTATTTTTAATTTTCTGAGGAACCTCCATACTGTTTTCCACAATGGCTGCACCCATTCCCACCAACAGTGCCCAAGGGTTTCCTCTTCCCTACATCCTCAACACATTTGTTATCTCATGTATTTTTGATAATAATCATCCTAATAGTTCAGAGATGATAGTTCACTGTGGTTTTGACTTGCATTTCCCTGATGATTAGTGATGTTGAGTGTCTTTTCATATACCTATTGACTATTTGTGTGTCCTTCGGAAAAATGTCTGTTCAGTAGCCAAAGCAATCCTGAGAAAGAAAAACAAACCTGGGGGTATTACGCTCCCTGACTTCAAGCTATACTACAAAGCTACAGTAATCAGAAGAATATGGGATTGTCACAAGAGCAGACTCATAGATCAATGGAACAGAATAGAGAGCCCAGATGTAAACCCATGCATATATGGTCAATTAATAAACGATAAAGAACCCATGAATGTACAGTGGGGAAAAGACACCCTCTTCAGTAACTGGTGTTGGGAAAACTGGACAGCTGCATGCAAGAGAATAAAACTGGATTACTTCCTAACTCCATACACAAAAGTAAACTCAAAATGGATCAAAGACCTGAATGTAAGACATGAAACCATGAAAGTCTTAGAAGAAAACATAGGAAAAAATCTCTTGAACATAACCATAAGCAATTTTTTCCTGGACACATCTTGGACAAGAGAAAGAAAATAAAAAATGAACAAGTGGGACTACATCAAACAAAAAACCTGTATAGCAAAGGACACCATCAGCAGAACAAAAAAAGCAACCTACAGTATGGGAGAATATGTTTATAAATGGTTAATCCAATAAGGAATTAATATCCAAAATATATTAAGAACTGACATGCCTCAACACCAAAAAAACAACTCAATTAAAAAATGGGTGGAGGACCTGAACAGACTTTTCTCCAAAGAAGAAATACAGGGTGGCCAACAGGCACATGAAAAGATGCTCCACATCACTACTCATCAGGGAAATGCAAATCAAAACCACAGTGAAGTATCACCTCATACCAGTTAGAATGGCCACCATCCAAAAGACAAAAAATAAGTGTTGACAAGGATGTGGAGAAGAGGGAACCTTCATGCACTGTTGGTGGTAATGTAAATTGGTACAGCCACTGTGGAAAGCAGTATGGAGGTTCCTCAAAAAACTAAAAATAGAAATACCATACGACCCAGTAATTCCACTTCTAGGAATTTACCCAAAGAAAACAAAATCCCTGATTTGAAAAGATATATGCACCCCTATGTTTATCACTGCATTATTTACAATAGGCAAGTTGTGGAAGCAACCTAAGTGTCCATCAATAGATGAATATATAAAGAAGATGTACATATACATAATGGAATACTATTCAGCCATAAAAAAGAAACCCTGCCATGTGCAACAATTGGACCTAGACAGTATTATGCTCAGTGAAATAAGCCAGGTGGAGAAAGACAAATACCGTATAATTTCACTTATTTGTGGAATATAAAAAAAAACAGTAGATTCATAGACACTGAGAAGGGTCTGGTGGTTACCATGGGCGAAGGGTTGGGTAGGTAGGAAGGGGGAGTGAGGTGGATAAAAGGGCACAAAAATCCTCAATCATAAATTGGTCACAGGGAAGGCAGTACAATGCGGAGAATATGGAGAGTGATTCTGCAACATCTTCCTATGTTGACAGATAGTAACTGCACTAGTGGGGGCGAAGATTTAATAATATGGGTAACTGTTGAACCACTGTGTTGTGCACTTGAAACCAATACAAGACTGTATATCAATGATACTTAAATTAAAAATTGTTTTCAGATTTTCTGCCCATTTTTTAATTGGATTGTTTTATTGCTGTTGAGTTGTATGAGTTCTTTATATATTTTGGATATTAACCCCTTATCAGATACACAATGTGCAAATATTTTCTCCCATTCAATAGGTTGCCTTTTCATTCTGTTGCTGGTTTACTTTGTTGTGCAAAGCTTTTTAGTACGATGTAGTCCCATTTATTTTTGCTATTGTTGCTTTTTCTTTTGGTGTCAGTTTAAAAAAATCATCACCAAAATCTGTTAGGGAGCTTACCTCCTATGTTTTCTTCTAGGACTTTTATGGTTTCAGGTCTTACATTCAAGTCTTTAATCCACTTTGAGTTAATTTTTGTGTGTGGCGTAAGATGGTGATAAAGTTTTATTTTGCATGTGGTTGTCCAGTTTTCCCAACACCCACTATTGAAGAGACTGTCCTTTCCCTATAGTATGCTCTTGGATCCCTTGTCATAAATTAATAGACCATATATATGTGGGTTTATTTCTGGGCTCTCTATTCTGTTCCATTGATTGATGTATCTGTTTTTATGCCTGTATCATACTGTTTTGATTACTGTAGCTTTGTAATATAGTTTGAAACCCTGGAGCATGATGCCCACAGCTTTGTTCTTGAGTCTCAAGTTTACTTAGGCTCTTAGAAGTTTTGAGTGTGTGTGGTTCCATACAAATTTTAGGATTATTTGTTTTATTTCTTTGAAAAAAAATGCCATTGGAATTTTGATAGGGATTGCATTGAATTTGTAGATTGTCTTGAGTAGTATGGACCTTTTGACCATATTGATTTGTCTAGTCCATGAGCATGTAATAGCTTTCCATTTATTTGTATCATCTTCAATTTTTTCATTAATGTTTTGTACTTTTCAATATACAGGCCTTTCAACTCCTTAGTTAAATTAATTCCTAAATTTGATTCTTTTTGATGTAATTGTAAATTGGATTGTTCTCATTATTTCTTTTCCTGATGGCTCATTATTAGTATACAGAAATGCATCAGATTTTGTGTATTGATTTTGCATTCTGCAACTTTACTGAATTTGTTTATTAGTTCTAACAGTTTTTTTGATGGAGTCTTTAGGGTTTTCTATATGTAGTATATATATCATGTCATCTGCACAGAGTGACAGTTATATTTTTCCTTTCCAAATTTGGATGCCTTTTATTTCTTTTTCTTGCCTAATTGCTCTGGCTAGGATTTCCAAAATGATGTTGAATAAAAGTAATAAGTGAGCATCCTTGTTTTCTTCCTGATTTTAGAGGAAAGGCTTTTGGCTTTTCTCCACTGAGTATGTTAGTTGTTGTGGGCTTGTCATATATGGGTATAGAGGTACAGTCCCTCTGTACCCACTTTATTGAGAGTTTTTATCATAAATGTTGAAACTGGTCAAATGCTTTTTCTGCATTTATTGAGATGATCATATTATTTTTATCCTTTATTTTGTTAATGTAGTGTCTTATGTTGACCAATTTGCATCAGAGAGGACTCAAGTAAAGTCAGAAAGGAAAGAGGAGGTGTTCCAACTGATACTACAGAAACGCAAAGGATCATAAGAGATTACTATGGACAATGATACTCTTAACAAACTGGACAACCTAGAGGAAATAGATAAATTCATAGAAACATATAATACCAGGACTGAATCATGATGTTCTATCCATTGATGTAAGTGGGGTATTAAAATCCCCTAGTATTATTGCATTGTTGTCTATCTCTTCCTTTAGGTCTGTTAATATTTGCTTTATATATTTAGGTGCTTCTTTGTTGGGTGCATAAATATTTATAAATGTTATTTCTTCTTGTTGGATTGACCTCTTTTTCATTACATAATGTCCATCTGCTTACTACAGTCTTTTTAAAAAGTCTATTTTGTCTGATATAAGTAGGGATACTCCAGCTTTCTTCTGGTTTCCATTTGCATGGAATATCTTTTTCTATTCCTCACTTTCAATCCTTACATCTAAAGTAACTCTCTTATATGGGTTTTTTTAATTCCATTTTGCCACTCTATGTCTTTTGATTAGGGAATTTAGTCCATTTATGTTTAAAGTAGTTATTGATAAGTATGTATTACTGCCATTTTGTTAATTTTTTACTGTCTCTTTTTGTAGTCCCTCTCTGTTCTTTTCTTCTCTTGCTCTCTTTGTGGTTTGATATCAGTGGTATGCTTATATTCCTTTCAGTTTATCTTTTGTGTATTTCCTCTAGTTTTTGCTTTGTGATTACCATAGGCTTACATATAACAACCTATATCTATAACAATCTATTTTAAGTAATAACAACTTAAGTTTGACTGTATTCTAAATCTCAGCTTTTTTGCTCTCCCCTACATATTTTATGTTTTTGCATTTTATGTCACATTTTACAGATTTTTTAATAATTTATTTTTGTATCATTAATCTACAATTACATGTGCAATATTATGGTTATTAATATACCCCCTTCATCAGGTCCCCCCACCAACCCCATTACAGTCACTGTCCATCAGCATAGTGAGATGCTATAGAATCACTACTTGTCTTCTCTGAGTTCTACAGCCCTACCCATGCCCCCCCAACATTATGTCTGTTAATCGTAATGCCCCTTTTTCCCCCTTGTCCCTCCCTTCCCACCCATCCTCCCCAGTCCCTTTCCCTTTGATAACTATTAGTCCGTTCTTGGGTTCTGTGAGTCTGCTGCTGTTTTGTTCCTTCAGTTTTTTTCTTTGTTCTTATGCTCCACATATGAGTGAAATCATTTGATACTTGTCTTTTTCGGCTTGGCTTATTTCACTGAGCATAATACTCTCTAGCTCCATCCATGTTGTTGCAAATGGTGGGATTTGTTTTCTTCTTATGGCTGAATAATATTCCATTGTGTATATGTACCACATCTTCTTTGTCTCTTCATCTACTGATGGACACTTAGGTTGCTTCCATTTCTTGACTATTGTAAACAGTGCTGCGATAAACATAGGGGTGCATATGTCTTTTTCAAACTGGGCTGCTGCATTCTTAGGGTAAACTCCTAGGAGTGGAATTCCTGGGTCAAATGGTATTTCTATTTTGAGTTTTTTGAGGAACCTCCATACTGCTTTCCACAATGGTTGAACTAATTTGCAGTCCCACCAGCAGTGTAGGAGGGTTTCCTTTTCTCATCCTTGCCAACATTTGTTGTTGTTTGTGTTTGGATGTTGGCCATCCTAACTGGTGTGAGGTGATATCTCATTGTGGTTTTAATCTGCATTTCTCTGATGATTAGTGATGTGGAGCATCTTTTCATGTGTCTGTTGGCCATCTGAATTTCTTCTTTGGACACATTTTACATCTTTTTATCTTGTGTATTCCATAACTAACTATTGTAATCATAGTTATTTTGACTTTTTATCTTTTAGACTTCATAGTAGCTTTGTAAGTGATTAATCCACTACCTTTATTGTATGTTTACCTTGTCAGGTAAATATTCATTTATTTATTTTTTCATTTGTTATATTTATTCTTTCATTTTTTTTCTGGCTGTTAGTACTTTTCTTTCCAGCTGAAAGAAGTCCCTTTAACATTTCTTGTAAGGCCACTTTAGTGGTGATGAACTCTTGCTGGGAAAACTCTTTATCTCTACTTTAATATGAATGATAACTTTGCTGTACAGAATAATTTTGGTTGTAAGCTTTTTTCTTACAACACTTTGAATATATAATGTCCCTTTGTTCTGGTCTGCAAAGTTTCTGCTGAAAAATCTTCTGATAGTCTTATGGGGTTTCCCTTATACATAATGAATTATTTTTCTCTTGATGCATTTAATATTCTGTTTTTAACTTTGAGATTTTAGTTATAATCTCCTGTGTGTGGTCTCTTTGGGTTCTTCTAATTTAGAACTCTGGACTTCTTGAACTTGGATGTCTGTTTCTTTTCCCAGGTTAGGGAAATTTTCACCCGTTATTTATTTTTATTTTTTAAATTTATTTTGGTATCATTAATCTACAATTACATGTGCAATATTATGGTTATTAAACTACCCACTACATCAGGTCCCCCCCCCCACCAACCCCATTACAGTCACTGTCCATCAGCATAGTGAGATGCTATAGAATCACTACTTGTCTTCTCTGAGTTGTACAGCCCTCCCAGCGCCCCCCCCCAACATTACGTCTGCTAATTGTAATGCCCCTTTTCCCCCTTGTCCCTCCCTTCCTGCCCATCCTCCCCAGTCCCTTTCTCTTTGGTAACTATTAGTCCATTCTTGGGTTCTGTGAGTCTGCTGCTGTTTTTTTTTTCTTTCAGTTTTTTTCTTTGCTCTTATACTCCTCATATGCACCCATTATTTTTTCAAAAAAGATTTCTGCCCTTTTCTCTCTCTCTCTTTCCTTTGGGACTCCTATAATGCAAATGTTAGTCCATATGATGTTGTCTCATAAGCTCCTTATGCTTTTTTCACTTTTCTTTTTTTTTTTTTTTTGCTGCTTTGATTGGGTGTGTTCCGCAGCCTTGTCTTTGAGCTCGTGGATCTTTCTCCTACTTTATCTAGTCTGCTAACGAATACTTCTAGGGTATTTTTTTTTATTAGGGTATCACTGATATACACTCTTATGAAGGTTTCACAAGGAAAACAATGTGGTTATGACATTCACCCTTATTATCAAGTCCCCCCCATACTCCATTGCAGTCACTGTCCATCAGTGTAGTAAGATGCCACAGAGTCCCTGCTTGTCTTCTCTGTGCTACTGTCTTCCCCATGACCCCCCCACACCATGTGCACCAATCATGATACCCCCAAATCCCCTTCTCCCTCCCTCCCAACCCACCCTCCCCCATCCCCCCCCTTTGGTAATCAGTAGTCCCTTCTTGGTTCTAGCATATTTTTTTAGTTCAGTTTTTGTGATCATCTCTGTGATTTCTATTTGGTGCTTTCTCATATTTTCCATCTTTTTTGTTGAAGTTCTCACTATATTTATCTATTCTTCCAGTTCAGTGAGCATCTTTATAACATTATTTTGAACTCTGTATCATGTAAATTACTTACCTCTAGTTTCATTAAGGGTTTTTTAGAACATTCTCCTCTGTTTCTCCATTTTGCTGTACTCTCTATGTTGGTTTCTGAACAGTAAATGAAACAGCCACCTCTCGAGTCCTGAAAGAGCGGCTTCCTGTAGGAAGTGACCCTTGTTGTTCAGCCCTGCCCCAACTCTTCATTATTTTTTAAGCCTTTGTGCTTGTCCAAGCAGTCTGTTATATTTTTAAAGGCTCCTGGTAGTTGAAGATTTGCCAATATCTATCAGTGTCCCTTAGGTGATCTAGATGTTGAGGTCCTGGCTATTTTGAAGCCATACCCCCAGTCAGTGGCTTTTAAAAGTATACAAATATATACAATCCTAAAGGACTGTGCACACAAGCCCTGCTGGCCAGGCAACGTGGTAGTGTCTCCTGGGCAACATTTGCAAAAACCAGGGCTCCAGATGAGTATATAAGCTCTTTCCTGGGAGGCACCAGTGAGCTGGAGGAAAGCAGAGGGCGAGCACCAGGACGGCACCCACTCTTCTGCATGTATGATCCAGTTATTTCAGCGCCGTTTGTTAAAAAAATCATTCCTTTCCCATGAAATGATCTCGGCACCTTTGTCAAAAATCAGTTGGCCACAGCATAAGGGCTTATTTCTGGATTCAGTTTTATTCCATCCATCTGTCCTATGCTTCTACCACACTGTCTTAATTATTGTCGTTAATTACTTAATTACTTGTGGTATATTTTGAAATCGGAAACTGGGAGTCCTCTTTGTTCTTTTTAAAGATTGTTTTGGCTATTCTCTGTATTTCCATATGAGAGTTAAGTATCAGCTTGTTAATTTCTGCAAGAAAAAGAGCCACCTGGGAGTTTGATAGGTAGCGCATTGAGTTTATAAATCAACTTGAGGAGTATTGCCATCTTAAAAATCAACATGGACCTGATGAAGTGGGGAGTTTAGTAACTATAATATTGCGCATGTAATTGTAGATTGATACCAAAAAAAAAATCTATCAACATGAGATGTGTTTCCATTTATTGAGGTCCTGTTTAATTTCTTTCTACAACATATGACAGTTAATGGGCTGTGTTATTTTTGCAGCCTGGGGTAACGGCTCCCCACTTCGGTGATCTCTGGTTTAGGGATTTAGGCATATTCATGAGGCCGATCCCGGTACCTGCTGCGGGATGTTTTCCTTTGCTTTCTCCTACTACACCACAGCTAAGATTGCTGGGGCTCTTGGTGAGTAGGAGGACAAGTAGGGTCTGCGGCTCTATCCTTCACCATCACTAGATGGTGATGATGTGAGCGTGAATACTGTGCTGAGTGGTTCCTACCGACCACCTTCGCTTGATCTTCAGAACAGCCCCTAAGGTGAGATTTATCACCCCTGTTTTGTAGATAGAAAAGTTGAGGCTCTGAAAGGCACACATACAACAAGGAAGAGAACACACATTTGGACTCAAGTATCTTTGACACTCAACTTCAGCCACTTCCAGCCCACCCCACCATATCATCCCCCAGGAGGACGCAGGACTTTGCCAATCAGTGGCGCTCACACTGCCATTCACTTTGGCTGCAGACCTTATGGTTGATGAGAACAATGCTGATAAGTTGACCGTGATCAGCTAGAGTCCCCTTGTCACATTGCAAGAACTGGCTTCCTTCTCAGCAGCTGTATATGATTCTTATCCTTGGACCAAAATTTTTGTTTGAGGTCCAGACCCTTGCTCAGCTCAAAAAATCCATCAGACTTCATGAGAGGACTCTATTTGTATACATATTCTGGGGTGGGAGCCCACAGAAGCCTACTGGAACAGAATCCCCATGGTTAGAGGGAGTTGCAAGGAGTCAGGAATCTGATTTTTAATAAGAACCTATGTGATTTTTATCATCAGGAAAACAGAGTAATAGAATCCATCCATCCATCCATCTATCCATCCATTTCCTCGTATTTAAAATGGGTATGATACCCGTACCCACCTTATACGGTTGTTGTAAGGGTTAGATGAGGGTATCTGTAGGAAGTGCTTAAAATATTGCCTGCCACTGATTGAGAGCTGATTAAGACTTACACCTGGTAGTGACTCTGGGGCATCTTGCTACGCTGATGGATGGTTACTGTGGTGGAGACTTGATAGTGGGGGGAGTCTAGTGGCCGCAGTGTTGCTCATGTGATTGTATATTAATGATACCAAAATAAAAAAAAAAAAGACTTACACTTGGGTACCTCTCAAGGGCCTGGCTCTCTTCTGGTTATCAAGGACACAGCAGAAATAAACAGATGAGGCTTTGCCCACCCAGGGCTGACCACAAAGCAAGAATGAGCATAAATTTTTGCATCAGACAAAACTGGATTAAAATCTCACCCTTGCCACTCACACTCAGGTGTGGGTGTGAACAAACTGCTGAACTTCCCTAGATCCCTTTGCTCAAATGTGAAGTGAGGCAAGAAAATTATTAACACAATATTTTAATAGCTTTTTTCATTTATTGATATTTTATCAAATCTAGGCAATTGAGGATCAGAGAGGCAAAGCCACTTACCTAAGGTCACACAGCTAAGTAAATGGCAGAGCTGGCATTTGAACCCATGTCTGTTAGACTCTGAAAATGGAATGTTTACCTGCCATGTTGGGTGGATTCCCACAGGCAGAGATGGCTATAAAACTCACAGGGAGTTGGTGGAAAGGATTATGAACCCAGTGAAGGCTTCACTCAACAGGTGAACACCTGCCAACTAAAGCACATTACACTGATACCCTGTGGAAACTCCCGGGACAAGGTATCCATTTGATCTAATTTCTGCCGGCTTCACACAGCCCCAGACTTCCCAAGTTTCCTGCAACATGGGAATTTGGAGAGCCCTTGGTGAGATTTGATTTCTCTAATCTTGCCAGGCACAAGGGGAGTTTGGGAGGCATGAAAGGCAGTAGTTATTTATTTCATGAATAGATAACAGCAAGCTATTTAGAGGGAAGCAGTGGCAGGAAGATGAAAATGTTATTAATACAGTTGGAAGCTCACTTCTTTCAGAATGGTCAGCAGCAGCTGGAGAGGACAAGAATGAGAAAATCCTGCAGTGGGCACTCCTGACGACACAAATTATTCAGGAAATATTAAAGTGCATTGTTCACCATGGTAAACTTAGAAAAAATGTTTATGAGATCTGTTCAAAGGCATCTTGCTGGGTGAAACCCAATAACCATAATAGGGGTATCTGGGCATGTGTCCATGTGGGTTCACATGTCTTTATTCTAGTATCCTTTCTAAATCACTTCTCTGAGCCGATGTATTCAATAGTGACTAGGCTGGACCTACAATGCAAAGTGAAGTCCATGCCCTTGTTGTCTGGGTGGTTTGCACTGTTTTTGTTGTCCATGGCCCTCAGGATGGGGCTCCGGGAAGCTGGGGGGCCATCTGAGGTAGACTGGATGGGGGCAACAGAAAGCCCTCTGTTCTGGGAGGAGGGAAACCAAGGAGGAGCACGGAGGTAAAAGGGACGCGGCCACATCTCCCAGTGTGTGTCGGGCACTGTGTGTTCCCACCCAAAGAGGGGATCCCCGGAACAGGACCTGGGGGTCCTTGCACTTCTGAGCCCGATGGGAGGTTCACAGTGCACTGGGTCATGTTCAGGGTGTGTGATTCTTGAGGTAAAGCCACCCCCTTGTCGTGGCTCAGTTCCGCTGTTCCTAGTCTCTAACCATAGAGTGATGCCTGCAAAACTGGTCCCTTAGAGAACTAGAAATACAACATTCTGTGATAAACCAGCAAGGCTGTTAATCAGTGTGACTAAGCCATGGTATCATCTGTACATGTGATCATTAGCTCAATCATTTTAAGTGAAATGACTTGTCAATTTAGGTAAGTTACTGACCAGATTAGACAATCCACTAGTTTGATCGATTTTTCCCCCAGTTGAATTGGTTTATTGTTTGATTTAGGACTCATGCCCACAACCAACTTAACTGTAAGTGATGACTGCAGTCTTGTATCTGTTTCGTAGACTCATTAAGCACACCAGTGTGGGAGTCCAACACACCCAGGTTAAATCCGGGCCACTTCACTTTCTAGAAGTGGAAGTGTAACTTTGGGAATGTTACAGAAGCTCTCTAAGCTCGTTCCGTCGACTACAGAAAGGGAACAATAATGATTGGACCTGTCTTATTGGCTTGTGGAGATTAGCTGAAATAACACAGATAAGAGGCTGAGCACAGGCCAGCACATAGTGGGTCCTTTGTGGGTATTAGCTGTCACCACCCTCACCACCAGAAGGAAGTAGGTGCAGGTTCACAGGTGAATTGCACGTTTTTCTTCCAGCCTCAGGGATGCCTGAGGCATGGTGGACTCTGTGACATCCATGGAAGGGATGTGCCCATTAGAGATACATGACAGTCTTGCTGGGTGGCTCTGTGCCGATCAGCGACCCAACCACATCCCTGAGCACACTGCGCTTAGTTGTCGGTCTTGTTATTACATTACCTGTGGTTTATGGAGTGCAGCTGTTGAAGGATGAGATCATGACACATGCGCCTCCAGGCACTACATCACTAGCAACAGATGGATTGAAATTCAAGACCCTGAAAATGTCCCTCTGCTGACATGACCCACAGTCACACCAACTCTCATCCTTAAGATCAAAATAGTGATTGAGATATTGAACATTGGCTCTGGATGTCCAAAGCCTTTATGATCCGTTCACCTAACATGCTGCTCTGTTCCTAATTCTGTATCACTTCTTTTTTAAGTTGGAATAGAGTTAATATTCATTATATTTGTTTCAGATGTACAACATAGTGACTCACTAATTATATGCACTACTAAATGCTCATCATAGTAAGTGTACTTACCCCGGCTACCACACCAAGTGCCTTGCCAATGGGTTTCAGCCCCCAGCAAGTTTGCTATGTATTCAGTGTGACCAAAGAAATGACAGTAGATCGTTTCCTTGGGGTGAAAGGGTTTATTACCTGGCCTCTTCTCCCAGCGGCAGGTCGAGCACTAGTGTCTCTGCCTCAGCCCAGAGTACTGGGCCGAGCTCTCTATATAGCACAATAATAGCTTATTGCCTACAGGTGTGGAAGCAGTAGCCTAGCAACAGGCCAGTTACATCATTAGGTGGTTTAAGTTCAGTGAGGATCCGGGCCATAGGAACCCCAACTTACCCACACTGAGATACTACAATATTATGGATTAAATTCCCGGTTCCGTACTTCCATTCCTATGAATGATTTATAAGTTGAAGTTTGTACCACTGTACCTCCTTCACCTATTTCTTATCCCTTCGTAAAGCAAAGTAAACCTCAAGCCTGGGAAACCTATTTGTGCTCTGTGAATTTCAATGACAATCTGAACCTGAATGCCACTCTGGTGGACTTGAACATGTTATGAGATTTCTAGTTAAAAATACCTAAGTTGAAACATTGTGGAAAGCAGTATGGAGGTTCCTCAAAAAACTCAAAATAGAAATACCATTTGACCCAGAAATTCCACTCCTAGGTATTTACCCTAAGAATGATGAAGCCCAGTTTTTTTTAATTAGTTTATTTTGGTATCATTAATCTACAATTATATGTGCAATATTATGGTTATTAAACTACCCCCTTCATCAGGTCCCCCCACCAACCCCATTACAGTCACTGTCCATCAGCGTAGTGAGATGCTATAGAATCACTACTTGTCTTCTCTGAGTTCTACAGCCCTACCCGTGCGGCCCCAACATTACATCTGCTAATCGTAATGCCCCTTTTTCCCTCTTATCCCTAGCTTAACACCCATCTTCCCCAGTCCCTTTCCCTTTGGTAACTATTAGTCCATTCTTGGGTTCTGTGAGTCTGCTGTTATTTTGTTCCTTCAGATTTTTTTCTTTGTTCTTATACTCCACATATGAGTGAAAAATCATTTGATACTTGTCTTTTTCGGCTTGGCTTATTTCATTAAGCATAATACCCTCTAGCTCCATCCATGTAGTTGCAAATGGTAGGATTTGTTTTCTTCTTATGGCTGAATAATATTCCATTGTGTATATGTACCACATCTTCTTTGTCTCTTCATCTACTGATGGACACTTAGGTTGCTTCCATTTCTTGACTATTGTAAACAGTGCTGCGATAAACATAGGGGGGCATATGTCTTTTTCAAATGGGGCTGCTGCATTCTTAGGGTAAATTCCTAGGAGTGGGATTCCTGGGTCAAATGGTATTTCTATTTTGAGTTTTTTGAGGAACCTCCATACTGCTTTCCACAATGGTTGAACTAATTTGCAGTCCCACCAGCAGTGTAGGAGGGTTCCCTTTTCCCCACATCCTCGCCAACATTTGTTGTTGTTTGTCTTTTGGATGTTGGCCATCCTCACTGGTGTGAGGTGATATCTCTTGTGGTTTTCATCTGCATTTCTCTGATGATTAGCAATGTGGAGCATCTTTTCATGTGCCTGTTGGCCACCTGAATTTCTTCTTTGGAGAAGTGTCTATTCATGTCCTCTGCCCATTTCTTAACTGGTTTATTTGCTTTTTGTTTGTTAAGGTGCGTGAGTTCTTTATATATTTTGGATGTCAACCCCTTATCGGATACATCATTTATGAATATATTCTCCCATACTTAGGATGTGTTTTTGTTCTACTGATGGTGTCCTTTGCTGTACAGAAGCTTTTCAGCTTCATATAGTCCCACTTGTTCATTTTTGCTTTTGTTTCCCTTGCCCAGGGAGATAGGTTTATGAAGAAGTTGCTCATGTTTATGTCCAACAGATTTTTGCCTATGTTTTTTTTCTAAGAGTTTTATGGTTTCATGACTAACATTCAGGTCTTTGATCCACCTTGAGTTTACCTTTGTGTATGGGGCTAGACAGTAGTCCAGTTTCATTCTCTTACATGTAGCTGTCCAGTTTTGCCAACACCAGCCGCTGAAGAGGCTGTCATCACCCCATTTTATATCCAAGGCTCCCTTTACCAAATATTGACTGTATATGTTTGGGTTAATGTTTGGATTTTCTATTCTGTTCCACTAGTCTGTGGGTCTGTTTTTGTGCCAATACCAAATTGTCTTGATTACTGTGACTTTGTAGTAGAGCTTGAAGTCAGGGAGCGTAATTCCCCGTTTTATTCCTCCTTCTCAGGATTGCTTTGGCTATTCGGGGTCTTTTGTGGTTCCATATGAATTTTAAAACTATTTGTTCCAGTTCATTGAAGAAAGCTGTTGGTAGTTTGATAGGGATTGCATTGAATCTGTAGATTGCTTTAGGTAGTATAGCCATTTTGACAATATTTATTCTTCCTAGCCAAGAGCATGGGATGCATTTCCATTTGTTAGTGTCCTCTTTAATTTCTCTTAGGAGTGTCTTGTAGTTTTCAGAGTACAGGTCTTTCACTTCCTTCGTTAGGTTTATTCCTAGGTATTTTATTCTTTTTGATGCAATTATGAATGGAGTTGTTTTTCTGATTTCTCTTTCTGTTAGTTCATCGTTAGTGTATAGGAAAGCAACAGATTTCTGTGTGTTAATTTTGTATCCTGCAACTTTGTTGAATTCAGGTATTAGGTGTAGTAGTTTTGGAGTGGAGTCTTTAGGGTTTTTTAATGTATAATATCATGTCATCTGCAAATAGTGACAATTTGACATCTTCTTTACCAATCTGGATGTGTTGTATGTCTTTGTTTTGTCTGATTGCTGTGGCTAGGACCTCCAGTACTATGTTGAATAACAGTGGAGAGAGTGGGCATCCCTGTCTTGTTGCCGATCTTAGATGAAAAGCTTTCAGCTTCTCGCTGTTAAGTATGATGTTAGCTGTGGGTTTGTCATATATGGCCTTTATGATGTTGAGGTACTTGCCATCTATACCCATTTTGTTGAGAGTTTTAATCATGAATCGATGCTGAATTTTGTCAAATGCTTTTTCAGCATCTATGGAGATGATCATGTGGTTTTTGTTCTTCTTTTGTTGATGTGGTGGATGATGTTGATGGATTTTCGAATGTTGTACCATCCTTGCATCCCTGGGATGAACCCCACTTGATCATGGTGTATGATCCTCTTGATGTATTTTTGAATTCGGTTTGCTAATATTTTGTTGAGTATTTTTGCATCTATGTTCAAACGGGGTATTGGCCTGTAATTTTCTTTTTGGTGAGGTCTTTGCCCGGTTTTGGTATTAGAGTGATGCGGGCTTCATAGAATGAGTTTGGAAGTATTCCCTCCTCTTCTATTTTTTGGAAAACTTTAAGGAGAATCGGTGTTATTTCTTCTCTATATGTCTGGTAGAATTCAGAGGTGAATCCATCTGGTCTGGGGTTTTGGTCTTGGGTAGTTTTTTTCTTTCATTTTCTCAATATGATATACTTTATTTATTTATTTTAAAATATAATTTATTTTATTATCATTAATTTACAATTACATGTGCAATATTACGATTATTAAACTACCCCTTCATCAGGTCCCCCCCACCAACCCCATTACAGTCACTGTCCATCAGCGTAGTGAGATGCTATAGAATCACTACTTGTCTTCTCTGAGTTGTACTGCCCTCCCCGTGCCCCCCCCAACATTACATCTGCTAATCGTAATGCCCCTTTTTCCTCTTATCCCTCCCTTCCCGCCCATTTTCCCCAGTCCCTTTCCCTTTGGTAACTATTAGTCCGTTCTTGGGTTCTGTGAGTCTTGTGCTGTTTTGTTCCTTCAGTTTTTTTCTTTGTTCTTTTACTCCACATATGAG
>JAVSCE010004659.1:0-20205 GCA_032199065.1 Smutsia gigantea | reverse complement strand
CACTAGTCCCAACTCTGTCCCTCTCTACCTCGTCTGACCCCCAGAGGCCTCACCTTCTCATTTGTACAAATGGGTAAACTAATGCCCACCTTACACATGTCATTAGGCGGTGGTTGGTAAATGTCAATGAACTTTGTAAACCAGACATATAGGAAAAATTTCAAGCACTCAGGTGTAGGGAGAAATTAATTCCTGCCTTCTTTATTAAGTGGACAGTGCAACTTGTTTTTGCTTCTTTTAAAGATTTCTTCTTGGAGAAGATCATTTTAATTAGTCTTCTTATCTTCACTCACTTTGTCAGGAATAGTCAGAACTCTGATCAGAATTACCCTCAAGTGAAACTGGTGTAATTTGCTAAACCAGCTAAATATTTGATGATATGAGTATTGTTATTATAGAAATGAAAATGCTGCCTTCTTCATAGCCTAGCTGTAACTCCCCTGCCCCTGCCTGCTTTTCTTCCCTAGGCAATTGGAATTCACCAGCTTTTGGCCTGGATTGGCAAAATGATGTCTATTTACATTGGAGATTCATTTTCTGAGACATTTTAAAAGGAGAAAGACCAAGTGAAATCAATACCAGCTTGGATTTTTCAAGATTTTAAAATTAACTTTTTTCTCAGGATTTGAGAAAACCAAAAAACTGTTATTATCACTTTTGTCATCGTAAAAAGGACCATATTCATATAATATCTGAGATTTTGCTCTAAAATGTGCAGGGAAATGAAATAGTGGGGGACTATATAAAACAAGCAAGGCAGTGATGATGATCATTGAAGCCAGATAATTAATTGGAATAGGATAATTAAGAAGGCCGGGGGGTTATTATACTATTCTCTCTGCTTTGTGTATGTTTGAAAAATGATATAATGAAAAAATCCAAACAAAACAAATTGAAACAAAGAGACTATATTCACTGTGTGTTGCAGTTTGTTTCCCAGGCATTTTCACGCTTAAGAATTTTGATAGGTTGAATGAGAAATCTGTAAAATCATGTCTAATTTTGAACTCTTCCAACCATTTCAGATTTTCTTTTATTTAATTCAGAAAACACTGTGAGGGATATAATTACTTTTTGTCATTTTTGTTAATGCAGACAAGGCAACTGGTCAAGTGACTTGCACAAGGTCACATAACTAACTACATAGCACCAGAAGGTGGACTAGAACCAGTCTTCCTGACTGCCATGCTGGAGCTCATTTCACAATGTCGGAGGGACAGAATAATTCCCCAATTAAGCTTGAATAAGTCTGTTATAATTGCTGGAATATTCTGTTAATGTGATGCCAGCATATTTAAATTTTTTCTTTTATTGAATTATTGTTGATATACCATCTTACATTGGTTTCAGTATACAACACAGTGGTTTAACAGTTACCCATATTATTAAATCCTCCCCCCAACTAGTGCAGTTACTATATGTCAACATAGGAAGATGTTACAGAATCATTGACTATATTCTCCATGCCAGCATATTTTTTAATGTAGAATTTCAAGTTCATAGGCCTGATAATGGGTGAGGGGATGAGGAGCTGCCATTTGCCAAGCCAGGCACTGTCTTAGATGTTTTATATTCATTTAGTTTTCCCTAAATCCTTAGGTTTGGGTCCTGCCCCCTCCAACTCACTAGCTGTGGGACTTTGAGCAACTTATATGCTATCTCTACACTCAATTTCCTCATCTCTAAAAAGAGGTTGATAATACTGGGCCTACATCACGAGGGTTTGAGGAGAGTTAACGAGGTAATGTATCTAAAGTGCTTCACACAGTGCCTGGAGTATACCCAAATTATTAAAGGCTGGGAGGAGGATGCCTGTAAGACTCAGGAGAGAGAACATATTGTTTAGAGACTGCCAACTGTCTGGCATGGCTGTCTCCAAACTCTGCCTCCCTCTGCTCTCTTCTTACTCTACGGCTTATGATAGTCACCTTGTTTTAATAACACAGGCACGATGATGCTAATAATCTGCTCAAAATTCTTAAATGGCTTCAAACAATCTCTCAGTACTCCAGGATCTTTCTGTCAGCCAAAAGCCAACCATTCCAGTTTACTGCCAAATTTGAACCTTTGCAACTCTGTGTGGAGTATAAGAGCAATGCTCTGTGAAATACATGCTGGTGATAGTTTAAAAACTAGATTAATTTTTCTTCAGTAAAGTAGGGAAGAGCAATGCATAAATTGTGATGTTTTAAAATATATCTTCATGTCTCGTATTTCACAGCAAAATTAACTCCAGGTGAGTAAAAAAAGGAAACCATAAAAATGTGATTGCACTTCTTTATGGAGAAGGATGTGCTAAGCTTAAAAATAACTGGAGAAAAATCATAAAAGAAATGATTAAAATATTTAACAATATAAAGTGAAAAGCTTCTACATGCCAAATGTAATAAAAGAACAAGCTTGGAGAAATATTTGCCATAAATATGAGAGAAAAAAATAATGTCTTTAATATCTCAAGAGCACACACAAAATAATAAGAAAATACGAAGGCTCTCAATGGGAAAATGACATTAATGAACAAGTCACAAAAGAGGAAATGTGAATGGCTAATAAACATATGAATAAATGTTCACCTGCACTAGTAATAAAAAATGCTAATGGAACAAGAGACCAATTTTCACCTATTAATTAGCAAAGATGAAAAAAACAATAGTCTATATTAGGTAGGGTGCCATTAGAAGGGCATTCATGTACTGATAATGGGAGGGTAAACTGATGCAGCCTTTTGGGAAAGCAATTTGGCAATATGTTCCAGGAGCTAAAATATAGTCCTGCCCTTTGACCCCTAGTTCCACTGTTAATAAAAATAACTCCCCAGGAAGTAAGCTGAAATTTGGTTGAAATGTATGCAAAGAGATGCTCATTTGTAACAACCAAATTGTGAATCAACCTAAATGTCTGACAATGGGCATGTGGGTAAGTAAATTACTGTATAATCTTAACATAGAATATTACGCAGTTATTAAAAGTTGTGCCTATAAGGACTAAGAAATGACACAGAAAACACTTATTATATAATGTTTAGAAATATAAAGATTACATATCACTGTACATACATGTTCTCACCTGTGCAAAAAGAGATACAGAAGCACAAAAACAGAAGGAAAAACTGTTAATGTGGTAGCTATCTCAGAGAGGCAAGATTATGCTTGTATCATCCATGGCAAATTTTCTATTTAACAGGTTTTTTACAATAGCCATGCATTTTTTTGTTATTTAAAGAAGTGAATGTTTAGAACCAGCCATGACAAATGCTGCAGACTGTAAGTATGCCGTTACCAATATTTAACCACTATTAGGATTAGTGTGATGTCCAGCAGATGGAGCTGCATCCCTTAACATCAGCCCAAACTTGGAATATTGAAAACTGACATTTTCATTTGTTGTGTTTGTTTGAAGGAAATCCCTTCTATCCTAAAGGTTTTGTAAAGCATGTGTTCTTTAAAAAAAAAAGGATTATGTTTAAAATTTGTTTTGAGAATTTTGTGAAACCCCTCTGAGATAATTGGAGATGCCCTAGGGTGTCACAAAAAGCAAGACTATGTAATGGATTTGGGGAACTAGGGAACTTTGGAGATTAGCTGATTGTGGGGCCACACAGGGAGTTGGAGCAAAGGCAGGAAAAACAAGCTGAGGGACCTGCTCCCTGGGCTTCATTTGCTGAGTAAAGGCAGGGCAGTAAAATGTATTTTGATGTGTAAGTGCACAGGCTTTGGCATTTCAGCATAATTTCAGGATTGATATTTTCATTGGTCCTCAGCACACTTTTAGGGTGGTGATTAAAAATACTGGTTTTGGAATTCAAAAGACCTGGATTCCGAGCCTAATTCCACAACTTCCTACTTGTGTGACTTTGGGCAAGTCACTTCACCCCTCTGTGCCTTACTTTCCTACTTTGTAAAATAGGGATAGTAAGGAATCCTACTCCTTGGATTGTGATGAATGTCAGATGAGATAATGCATGTGGAAGTGTCTGGCATAGTCCCTGGCACATGGTAAGCATGAAGTAAATGTTAGCTGTGATTACCTTCCATTTATCTATTCAACACACATTTTGGAATATGAACTAGTGCCAGGCAGTGGGCTCCGCACTGGTGAGAGAGAGAAAGCAGACATAGTCCTGCCCTCCAGGAGTTTGGGGAAGGGATACCACGTGGAAGCAGCAGGGTGAGAGAGCTTGGAGCCAGAACTTCCAGGTCTCTTTCTGACCCTGCTTTATTTTAAACCTCACATAAATTATTTAATCTCCATTTTCCTCTCAGTAAACAAGAGGTTTGGACGATATGATCTCTAAAATATCTTCCAGCTCTGAAACATTCTATGACTGTATTTCAAAGAACATTACTGAATGAGATCAAATCAAAGTTATTATTTTTCAAACACATTCACATTATGCAATCTCTTCTCCAGAGGTGGTGTGCAAAATTCCCATAATTAGGTAAAGGTCCAAGGGCAAACAGGATGATTACAGCAAAGGCCGGATAAGATACCCATCTTTGAGATGTTACAGAAGAGAAAAATCAGTCTTCAAAAAATACATGGAAATAGTACTTTTCAAAATATTATATTTATGGTTAGTTTAATTCCCAGAGAATACAAATGGTTAATTTTCATTTTCACACACTTTACAGACATCAAGATGCCTTTAGTATTTTCAAATTACAGCAAAATGGTATTCCATTATTACAGTGTATGTGTGTGTGTGTGCACACACATGCACATGTGTGTACATGGGCATGTCTCCGCTTGGGGATGGGTTTGCTTTTGCTCTCTTGATTTTATTCACTTAAATCCATGATTGGCAAACTTTTTCTGGGAAGGACCAGATAGCAAATATCTTAGGCTCCTCTTCCTCCCCCTTCCAACTATTTAATAACATAAAAAAACATTCTTAAATCCTAGGGTGTACAAAAATAGGCTGAGGATTAGGTTTGGCCAGCAAGGCATAGTTTGCTGACCTTCATCTTAAATCAGATTTTCAGCCTCCTGTCTCTACTGGTTTCGTTTCGTACTCTCCATTCCTGCCCCATCCCACCACAGGCCCAGGTTGTTTCTCACCCCTGTCTCCTGTACTTGTTCTCAGTAGGCTCTGCACCCCGCTGGCTCCCATCTAATTTCCTTACCTCTAGTTCCAATGATACCCTGGCTAACAGTGCAGGTCCAGCAGAGAGCATCACCCTGAACTGAAATGGTGGCGACCCAGTCCAACAGATTGACTGCTCCATGGACATAGACTCAACAACATATCTGTCCCATGAAACAGTTTGCCAAGTTTCCCAGGCCTGGCTCCCTCATTATGGCAATGCCATGGACTTAGTTTCCATCTAGAACCAAACTTTTCATTATTTAGCAAATACTTACTAGGCATAAATTATGTGCTTGGTATACTACTATAGACTCTGGACTTTGCAAAGAACAGCATGGCCATGGTTGTGACCCTCATAGAGCTTACAGAACATAAGGGAGATAGACATGGAAGCACTTCTACACAATAATGCCAGAGTTTCTATGTAATAGTGCAAGAAGAACAGCGTGTTATGGGAGCACAGAGGAGGGTACCTAACCCAGACATGGAAGTCAGGGGACGTGGCACCCAAAGAAGTGACACCTAACACTTGTTTCTAGGTAGGAAAGTTACATGGAGCCCTATATTAGCTGAGCAGAGCAGCAGGTACCCTAATCTCCTTAGCAAATGGGTCTTGAGCTCTGTTTAGGGCTTTGCTAACAGTAATCCTGCCTAATCTAGCTTTATCCCTTTGGTCTGAGATCCTTGTTTGAGTCCTACTTCCTAGGCTTGGTTCCCCAGAAACACTGTCTTAACAGCCCACTGGCCATGTCCCCATATCTGGAACACTGACTCTAGCTAATCCTGAAGAGCTACCTCTTCCAGGTAAAGCATTTTGCTAATAGTGAGTTGAGCAGCAGTTGAGCAGCCAGTTGGCAAGAACAGTGATGATAAAGTTCATCAGATTTCAGTTATTAATACTGATACCAGCAAGTACTCTTTTCAGATATTACACATTTGCCTTTTTCAGTGTGCTGGCTTGGTTATAAAAGAGGGAAGAGTAAAGCATCAAAGTTTAAATGGATATTTCTCTACACTCAACATTTTAAGTTTAAATTCTGAGTCCCTAAGAAAATTAGTCAGAAAGGGTCCTCTTACTCTTCATTAACTACAAAATGAATAAAAGAATCTCCTCCTTTTGTGCCCCCTCTCCTGCAGGGGCTTCTTGGGAGGTATGTTAACCTATTCATATGCTAATTTCGTAGAGCCCTCCATCTTTTCACTGAGACCCTGTACAATGAGAGGGGAGTTTGCATATTTCAAAAGAGCAGCATATGCTCCTTAAGGTGAACGTGCAATATAACACTGCAGGGGAAATACAGTGCATTATTCTTTGCCCCTTTGCTGAGAGAGTTTACAAGCAACATTTGCAAATGGCTGGCATTTTTCTATATAGAGATTGAATTTGATAATTAACCATGATTTTTTTTATTGAGAGAGTCAGGTCTTATAAACTACTTGCTTTTTGTAATGTAAACAAAAGAAATAAGGGAAATGAAAAGTTCAATTCCTGGAAAAGCCCTAGAAATGCTTTCCCGTGAAGCTGTTTAACTGTTCTTTTGAAAATGAATTTTCCTCAGAAAAAATTCTGAGCTAGCAGTGAAATGGACAATGTATATAACTTAATATCTGAAATCTCTCTCATTCTCTTTTCCATTATTAAACTTAATGCAACCTATCACAAGAATGCTTAATGAAAGGTTATAATTTCAGATATGCAAATGATTCATTAGTCAAGTATTTGATAATCATATTTCAAAAAACTTCTGATAGACATTAATTGCTTCTTCTAGAATTATATTCTTAGTAATGACAAACACTGTATATTAATTTCACATGTATTAGAAATAATGATTAAAGTAAAACCTATTTGATATAATGACCATTAGTTTAGAGCTGTTGAAAGATGCTTCTTGGCTTAAGATGAATAAAAATGGCCCATTTTTCATCAGACAGATGTTCCATCTTATTGTAAAAAGAAGTTACATCATTGAAATAGAAAATGTAAAAGAATTAGAATATACCATATAACTAAGCTTGATTAACCAAATTGAACAATTAATGTCTGAAAAGCATTATTAGCATTTGCAATGTACTATGCACTGTTTCTATCATGTTTTCTATGGGATCAATTTTGAAGAATGTTGCACACAGAAAAATTTCAGAATCAGAGTAGAAATCTATAATAACATGGCTTAGATTTACACGGACTATGAAATTATGCAGTGTCAAACCACAGTGTTGTAAAAATATTGTTTTAATTTTAATTTTTAAAAAAGCAACTGTGAACAGGGGTTGTCTTGGGTGGATTACCAGGTGGCTGGGGGACAGGGGTGTGAAGGAGACTATTTTAGACTTAATTTTCAATCTATTCTTTTCACCTTTTGCCTTGTGTACCATATGCATATATTACCTATTTTAAAACAACTTCATTATAAACAACAATTACAACTCATAGACATATATTAAAGTGGAGAGGTAGCATTAGAGGTTACCAGTATGGGCTTTAGAGTCAGACACACACACACTCCTACACTCTATACATACATAGGGGTTCATTTCCCAAGTCTGCCTCTTGCTAGTTATGAGGCCTTAAGCAGGTTGCAAACTTTTCTAAATGAAGAGAGCCTGCCTCATGAGCTTGACAGGAGGATTTAAATGGGTTTTAGTACAGCACCTGGCATATGGCAAGTGCTTGATAAATGTGGTCTACCACTATTATTTTCCATCATACTAAAACTGTCTAATACAACTATTGCTCTTCTTTTCACAGTACCAACACTAGAATCATAACTTCTTTGTGGTAAAAATTTAAAATGTTAGTATTTAGGCGTGGTTGCTTTTTAAATTTTTTAAATTGAAGGGTAGCTGATGTACAATATTATATTGGTTTTAAGTATGCAACATAGTGATTCAACAGGTATCTGCATTATTAAATGCTCATGCTTGTTTTTTTTAGCTATAGTCTATCACATTTCACTGAGAAAGAAGTGAGATAGATTAATTCCTCTCTTCCTCCTTCCATCCCTTTTTTCTTTTCTTCCTACCACAAACTTTTTACCTACTGAGTGCCAAGCATTGTGCTAAGTGCTCACTGCATACAAAACCTTAGAAATTACTCTAAGTTTTTTACTGATGCAAGAATTTATTTCTGACACCCACCTCATAGGTGATCCAGCTACAACTTTAACCCTTCCAGTAATGGGAACCTTGGTGCTTCTTGCATGATTCCTTTCCTGTGTTGAACAATTCTAAGTTGTTAGAATGTTCTATTTTTTTAAACATTGCACTGAAAATTGGTGTCCCTGTGACTTACGTAGTTAGGTAGACTGCCATCCTCCTCCTAATTCTTCTCTTGTGAAACTTCACTTCTAATTAACTGCAATGCTTGTAATTAGAACTCAGATCTTCTGACTCTTGGTCCAGTGCTCTTTAGAGGTCATTTTAAATAGAAATCTCTTTTGGCCAAGTTGGCTGTCTTAGATCCTGTTGATTTCCCTGACCTTGTCAAGAAGACTGACTGCACTGAGGACTTCATTTTGAATACAAAGGGAAAAATGCCACCAGTGCTTCCTAGGTAGGACCCAGCACATCCTAGTCAGTGTTCCTGCAATCCGGTGACCACCCCAGCATTGTCTATTGTGCCGAGGGCAAGAGACTGGGGGAGAACAATTCTCTATGTGTTTTCTAGGTGTGCTGGTCAAAATGTGCTTTTTCTCATTAATTTTCAGCTTGGCATCTAAACATAAGGCAAATTTCCTTGAAATTCTATTCAATTTTTAAGTGGGTCTCAAAATTTACCACAAAGTAATTTGAATTTTTCAGTATTTCCAATGCCCGTTGGGAACAAAACACTTTAGCATAGTCACTTTGTCATCTTGATACTTAATTGTCAGTGCAGAGAACAGGTGATCTTAAGATGGGTTATAGAAATGTACAGCTTCTGAAACAGGCATCAGTGTCAGAGTCTGGGAAGTTTTTAATAAGGTCATATGTGAGACAGTCAGATGAATTGTTATTCCTACACCTGCTGGTTGGTTGGCCAACTGGGCAAGCGAGGATTGGAGCTACAAAAAACCGAGGAGGTACCCTTTGTTGCAGCTGCCACTGGGACAGGTCCTGGGTTGGGCCAGGAGGGGGTAGCAAAGAGCTGGCCTATCAATGAGCCAGGGGAAAGCCAGGAGTGGGGTGAGAATAAGGGAGACCTCTGAGCTGAAGAGTGTGGGTCTGTCAGCCAAATGGGTAGAAGAGGTGCTGAGAGAGTAAGAAGCCCATTGATGGGGTTGCCAGGTCAAGGGGAGACATTCACAGAGGAGGAACCTTCCTGAGGGCAAAGTCATCAACTGTAGAGTCAGAGCCCACCCAGGTTAATGGGATGCCTATGAGCATAGTTGGAGTCAAACCTTGGTGTAAAACAAGGCTCTGACTCACATGGGTTAACATCTCTGAGCCTTGGTTTCCTTATTTATAAAAGGGGAATCATAATAGTACTTATAGCATTGTTAAAAAAGTAATTCTGGCATATACTGAACAATTAAACATTATATAATAATAACAATAACTACCTGCTGCTCTTCAGAAGACAACCCTTGATGAAATGAGGATTGAGGAATGACTAGTCAAAACCTTCTGAACAGGAAAGTCAATGTTCTGCCCTGCTCACCTTTGGAGCTTCACGTTTGGGCAATAGAGTTGTACTACAAAGTTGCCTTCATTCCTGATGTTTTTCAGATCATTTTAAAGTTGAAGATAAATTGCCCTCCTGTCACCATAAAACACGTAAATGTTCATGTAGTTCCAAATATCTATGCCAAACACTGTCTCCCAGAGTATCATTTACACCTGGAATTGCCACAAGAACTCCTCCTTTGAACCTTGGATCAAAATTTGTGGTTTGGAAAATAGGCTTAGCCTTCTGAGAGGGGTGATCAGCTGGGGATGGGCATTGCAGGAATCACAGTGTGGAAATACTTTGGAGTAACCCCTCAGATCAGATCACAGCAGGGTGACCCTGAGTTTTCAAGCATATCATTGGAGGTCACTTTCTTCTGGTATCCCCCATCCCCAGCTTTTATCAGGTGGAAACTGTTCCTAAATTAGATAATGCAATCAAAATAATATACACTGGAGTTAAAGCCTTGGGCACAATGGTGAGGGAGAGGGTTATAGAAAGTAGGAAGGAAAAGGGAAAGAGGGAAGCTGGGATCACTGGAGCGAACCTGGCTGAACCACCAGCTCTCCTCATGGCTGGCCAAAACCCAGAACTTCGTACACATATTCAGTAACTTTCTTTTTGATATTTCCAAGTTAAAAAGAGAGTGGTTACCCTTGCTTGTAAGATGTTAAAGGAGAAACTTGATAGAAGAGTAAAAATAGCAGCCAGTCTAGAACTAGAGTAGCCTTGAGGAAAAGCTCTAAAAAGTACCCATTGGGGACTGTGAGTGGGAAGCACTTCCTGAGCATTAACTATCAGAAATTTTTTTCCCTCCAATACAAAGTTCTGGGACGTTTTAAGGAGTTGGACATCGGGAGAACCAAGATAGGTGTGGACTTCTACTAGAAAGTTCTAGTATGTTCCAGTAAAATAAACAATTTGGGGGGATGCAAGTTTAATTGCAGTTTATTCCTTGAACTGTGGTAGTTAGCAGACTGACAATTAAGACATTGCATTTGCTTCATGATAATAAATAAATGATCTGTTATATACTTCACCAAAGACTATGAAATGGAATAGTCAGAAAAACTCCTTTAAATAGGTCAAACTGTCTAGTTTTTTTTTTTAACCCTAAAATGTGCTCTACTATTTAGTTATAGACAGAGACAGGAGAGGGAAAGGGAAAGGGGAAAGGAGACAGAGAATATCATATTTTAAAATCACTGTGGGCCAAGAGTTTACAGAACTTTAAGTCTTTTTATTTATCATCTGTGATGATACTCTTTTCAGGATTCTCTTAGAGCACTTTTTAACTGTGTTTAAATGATTGCTTACAAGTCCAGCTCCGCCAACTGCTAAGATCCCTGAAGGCAGCTGCTGGGTTTCTTTCATCTTCTTGTCCCTATGCTCAGTGCTGGGCCAGGCATATTGAAGACACTCATGAAATGTTAAGTAAAAGCATACATGACATAAGGACATAAGATGTTTCCAGTTCTTGAGGATAAAAATAAACTGTCCATCTAGAATAAAACTGTATGTCACGTTTAATTTTAGGCAGCCCATTATAATTTTTTTCTGAGATTGACCAGAAATGACTAAGACTATGAACTTTATCCCATATCAAATCAGTTTAAACTCTCATCTCATATACAGCATGCCATCCGATTACAAACAGGGAGCTTCATCTGTGTCATTGCCTTTCTGTCGCAGGACAGCCAAAGGCAAAATTGTGAGGTGGATGAAGTCTGTCTTCAGCATCACAAATTTCCTCTTTCATTAGCCTTTAAATATATTCTTCCATCAACAAGAATTAAAAAAAATTTTTTTTTGGTATCATTAATATACAATTACATGAGCAACATTGTGGTTACTAGATTCCCCCCATTGTCAAGTCCCCACCACATACCCCATTACAGTCACTGTCCATCAGCATAGTAAGATGCTATAAAATCACTACTTGTCTTCTCTGTGCTATACTGCCTTCCCCATGCCTCCAGCCCACATTATGTGTGCTAATCATAATGCCCCTTTTTCCCCTTATCCCTCCCTTCCCACCCATCCTCCCAGTCCCTTTCCCTTTGGTAACTGTTAGTTCATTCTTGGGTTCTGTGAGTCAGCTGCTGTTTTGTTCCTTAGATTTTCTTTGTTCTTATACTCCACAGATGAGTGAAATCATTTGATACTTGTCTTTCTCCACCTGGCTTATTTCACTGAGCATAATACCCTCTAGCTCCATCCAAGTTGTTGAAAAAGTAGGATTTGTTTTCTTCTTATGGCTGAATAATATTCCATTGTGTATATATACCACATCTTCTTTATCCATTCATCTACAGATGGACACTTAGGTTGCTTCCATTTCTTGGCTATTGTAAATAGTGCTATGAGAAACATAGGGGTGCATATGTCTTTTTCAAACTGGGCTCCTGCATTCTTAGGGTAAATTCCTAGGAGTGGGATTCCTGGGTCAAATGGTATTTCTCTTTTGAGTTTTTTGAGGAACCTCCATACTGCTTTCCACAATGGTTGAACTAATTTACATTCCCACCAGCAGTGTAGGAGGGTTCCCTTTTCCCCACATCCTTGCCAACATTTGTTGTTGTTTGTCCTTTGAATGGTGGCCATCCTTACTGCTGTGAGGTGATATCTCATTGTGGTTTTAATCTGCATTTCTCTGATGATTAGGGATGTGGAGCATCTTTCCATGTGCCTGTTGGCCATCTGAATTTCTTCTTTGGAGAGGTGTCTGTTCAGATCCTCTGCCCATTTTTTAATTGGATTATTTGCTTTTTGTTTGTTAAGGTGTGTGAACTCTTTATATATTTTGGATGTCAACCCCTTATCGGATATGTCATTTATGAATATATTCTCCCATACTGTACAATGCTTTTTGTTCTACTGATGGTGTCTTTTGCTGTACAGAAGCTTTTTAGTTTGATATAGTCCCATTTGTTCATTTTTGCTTCTGTTTCCCTTTCCCAGGGAGATATGTTCATGAAGACGTTGCTCATATGTATGTCCAAGAGATTTTTGCTCATGTTTTCTTCTAAGAGTTTTATGGTTTCATGACTTACATTCAGGTCTTTGATCCGTTTTGAGTTCAATTTTGTGTATGGCGTTAGACAGTAATCCAGTTTCATTCTCTTACATGTAACTGTCCGGTTTTGCCACCAGTTGCTGAAGAGGCTGTCTTTCCCTCATTGTATATTCATAGCTCTTTTATCATATATTAATTGACCATATATGTGTGGGTTTATATCTGGGCTCTCTGTTCTGTTCCATTGATCTATGGGTCTGTTCTTGTGCCAGTACCAAATTGTCTTGATTATACTGTGGCTTTGTAGTAGTGCTTAAAGTCTGGTAGCATAATCCCCCCCAGCTTTATTCTTCATTCTCAGGATTGCTTTGGCTATTCGGGCTCTTTTTTGGTTCCATATGAATTTAAGAACTATTTGCTCTAGTTGGTTGAAGAATGCTGTCAGTATTTTGATATGGATTGCATTGAATCTGTAAATTTCTTTGGGCAGGATGGCCATTTTGACAATATTAATTCATTCTATCCATGAGCACAGGATAGATTTCCATTTACTGGTGTCTCCTTTAATTTCCTTTGTGAGTGTCTTGTATTTTTCAGAGTATACGTCTTCACCGCCTTGGTTAGGTTTATTCCTTGGATTTTATTCTTTTGGATGCAATTGTAAATGGAGTTATTTTCCTGATTTCTCTTTCTTTTTTTTTAATATAATTTATTTTATTATCATTAATTTACAATTACATGTGCAATATTACGATTATTAAACTACCCTTCATCAGGTCGCCCCCACCAACCCCATTACAGTCACTGTCCATCAGCGTAGTGAGATGCTATAGAATCACTACTTGTCTTCTCTGAGTTGTACTGCCCTCCCCGTGCCCCCCCAACATTACATCTGCTAATCGCAATGCCCCCTTTTCCCTCTTATCCCTCCCTTCCCGCTCATTTTCCCCAGTCCCTTTTCCTTTGGTAACTATTAGTCCGTTCTTGGGTTCTGTGAGTCTGCTGCTGTTTTGTTCCTTCAGTATTTTTTCTTTGTTCTTATACTCCACATATGAGTGAAATCATTTGATGCTTGTCTTTTTCGGCTTGGCTTATTTCACTGAGCATAATACCCTCTAGCTCCATCCATGTTGTTGCAAATGGTAGGATTTGTTTTCTTCTTATGGCTGAATTATATTCCATTGTGTATATGTACCACATCTTCTTTATCCATTCATCTACTGATGGACACTTAGGTTGCTTCCATTTCTTGGCTATTGTAAATAGTGCTGCAATAAACATGGGGGTGCATCTGTCCTTTTCAAATTGGGCTGCTGCATTCTTAGGGTAAATTCCTAGGAGTGGAATTCCTGGGTCAAATGGTATTTCTATTTTGAGTTTTTTGAGGAACCTCCATACTGCTTTTCACAATGGTTGAACTAATTTGCATTCCCACCAGCAGTGTAGGAGGGTTCCCTTTTCTCCACATCCTCGCCAACATTTGTTGTTTGTATTTTGGATGTTGGCCATCCTCACTGGTGTGAGGTGATATCTCATTGTGGTTTTAATCTGCATTTCTCTGATGATTAGCGATGTGGAGCATCTTTTCATGTGCCTGTTGGCCATCTGATTTCTTCTTTGGAGAAGTGTCTATTCATGTCCTCTGCCCATTTCTTAATTGGATTATTTGCTTTCTGTTTGTTAAGGTGCATGAGTTCTTTATATATTTTGGATGTCAACCCTTTATCAGATACGTTTTTTATGAATATATTCTCCCATACTGTAGGATGTCTTTTTTTTCTACTGATGGTGTCCATTGCTATACAGAAGCTTTTCAGCTTGATATAGTCCCACTTGTTCATTTTTGCTTTTGTTTCCCTTGGCCGGGGAGATATGTTCATGAAGAAGTTGCTCATGTTTATGTCCAAGAGATTTTTGCCTATGTTTTTTTCTAAGAGTTTTATGGTTTCATGACTTACATTCAGGTCTTTGATCCACCTTGAGTTTACCTTTGTGTATGGGGCTAGACAGTAGTCCAGTTTCATTCTCTTACATGTAGCTGTCCAGTTTTTCCAGCACCAGCTGCAGAAGAGGCTGTCATCTCCCCATTGTATATCCAAGGCACTTTTATTAAATATTAATTGACAGTATATGTTTGGGTTAATGTTTGGATTTTCTGTTCTGTTCCACTGGTCTTTGTGTCTGTTTTTGTGCCAGTACCAAATTGTCTTGATTACTGTGGATTTGTAGTAGAGCTTGAAGTCAGGGAGTGTAATTCTCCCGTTTTATTCCTCCTTCTCAGGATTCCTTTGGCTATTTGGGGTCTTTTGTGGTTCCATATGAATTTTAGAATTATTTGTTCCAGTTCATTGAAGAAAGCTGTTGGTAGTTTGATAGGGATTGCATTGAATCTGTAGATTGCTTTAGGTAGTATAGCCATTTTGACAATATTTATTCCTCCTAGCCAAGAGCATGGGATGCATTTCCATTTGTTAGTGTCCTCTTTAATTTCTCTTAGGAGTGTCTTGTAGTTTTCAGAGTACAGGTCTTTCACTTCCTTCGTTAGGTTTATTCCTAGGTATTTTATTCTTTTTGATGCAATTGTGAATGGAATTGTTTTTCTGATTTCTCTTTCTGTTAGTTCATCATTAGTGTACAGGAAAGCAACAGATTTCTGTGTGTTAATTTTGTATCCTGCAACTTTGCTGATTCAGATATTAGTTCTAGTAGTTTTGGAGTGGAAGTCTTTAGGGTTTTTTATGTACAATATCATGTCATCTGCAAATAGTGACAATTTGACTTCTTCTTTACCAATCTGGATGCCTTGTATGTCTTTGTTTTGTCTGATTGCCATGGCTAGGACCTCCAGTACTATGTTGAATAACAGTGGAGAGAGTGGGCATCCCTGTCTTGTTCCCGATCTTAGATGAAAAGCTTTCAGCGTCTCGCCGTTAAGTATGATGTTAGCTGTGGGTTTGTCATATATAGCCTTTATGATGTTGAGGTACTTGCCCTCTATACCCATTTTGTTGAGAGTTTTAATCAGGAATGGATGCTGAATTTTGTCAAATGCTTTTTCAGCATCTATGGAGATGATCATGTGGTTTTTGTTCTTCTTTTTGTTGATGTGGTGGATGATGTTGATGGATTTTCGAATGTTGTACCATCCTTGCATCCCTGGGATGAATCCCACTTGATCATGGTGTATGATCCTCTTGATGTATTTTTGAATTCGGTTTGCTAATATTTTGTTGAGTATTTTTGCATCTACGTTCATCAGGGATATTGGTCTGTAATTTTCTTTTTTGGTGAGGTCTTTGCCCGGTTTTGGTATTAGAGTGATGCTGGCTTCATAGAATGAGTTTGGAAGTATTCCCTCCTCTTCTATTTTTTGGAAAACTTTAAGGAGAATTGGTGTTATTTCTTCTCTATATGTCTGGTAGAATTCAGAGGTGAATCCATCAGGCCCAGGGGTTTTGTTCTTGGGTAGTTTTTTGATTACCAATTCGATTTCATCGCTGGTGATTGGTCTGTTTAGTTTTTCTGTTTCTTGCTTGGTCAGTCTTGGAAGGTTGTATTTTTCTAAGAAGTTGTCCATTTCTTCTATGTTTTCCAGCTTGTTAGCATATAGATTCTCATAATATTCTCTTATGATTCTTTGTATTTCTGTGGGGTCCGTCGTGATTTTTCCTTTCTCATTTCTGATTGTGTTTATGTGTGTAGATTCTCTTTTTCTCTTAATGAGTCTGGCTAGGGGTTTATCTATTTTGTTTATTTTTTCAAAGAACCAGCTCTTGGTTTTATTGATTTTTTTCTATTGTTTTATTCTTCTCAATTTTATTTATTTCTTCTCTAATCTTTATTATGTCCCTCCTTCTGGTGACTTTGGGCCTCATTTGTTCTTCTTTTTGCAATTTCAGTAATTGTGTCTTTAGGTTATTCATTTGGGAATGTTCTTCTTTCTTTAAATAGGCCTGGATTGCAATATACTTTCCTCTTAGAACTGCCTTTGCTGCGTCCCACAGAAGTTGTGGCTTTGTGTTGTTATTAGTCTCCATATATTCTTTGATTTCTGTTTTGATTTGGTCGTTAACCCATTGATTAATTAGGAGAATGTTGTTAAGTCTCCATGTATTTGTGAGCCTTTTTGATTTCTTTCTAAAATTTATTTCTAGTTTTATACCTTGGTGATCTGAGAAGTTGGTTGGTAGGATTTCAATATTTTTGAAATTACTGAGGTTCTTTTGTGGCCTAGTATGTGGTCTATTCTGGAAAATGTTCCATGTGCACTTGAGAAGAATGTGTATCCTGCTGCTTTTGGGTGTAGAGTTCTGCAGATGTCTGTTAGGTCCATCTGTTCTAGTGTGTTGTTCAGTGCCTCTGTGTCTTTACTTATTTTCTGTCTGGTTGATCTGTCCTCTGGGGTGAGTGGTGTGTTGAAGTCACCTAAGATGAATGCATTGCTGTCCATTTCCTCCTTTAATTCTGTTAGTATTTGTCTCACATATGCTGGCTCTCCTGTGTTGGGTGCATATATATTTATAATGGTTATATCTTCTTGTTGGACTGACCCCTTTATCATTATGTAATGTCCTTCTTTATCTTTTGCTACTTTCTTCGTTTGGAAGTCTATTTTGTCTGATACAAGTACTGCAACACCTGCTTTTTTCTCTTTGTTGTTTGCATGAAATATCTTTTTCCATCCCTTCACTTTTAGTCTGTGTATATCTTTTGGTTTGAGGTGAGTGTCTTGTAAGCAGCATATAGATGGGTCTTGCTTTTTTATCCATTCTGTTACTCTGTGTCTTTTGATTAGTGCATTCAGTCCATTTACATTTAGGGTGATTATTGATAGATATGTACTTATTGCCATTGCTGGCTTTAGATTCGTGGTTACCAAAGGTTCAAGGGTTGCTTCTTTATTATCTAACAATCTAACTTAACTTTCTTGTTAAAATTGTAAACACAGTCTGATGTTTCTTTCTTTCTCTCCCTTCTTATTCCTCTCTCCACTCCATTCTTTCTATAATGGTGTTTATTCTTTGCCTTTAGTTAGTATTTGGATGGTCTGCTTTCTTTGCTATGATTTTATTTTCTCTAGTATCTTTTTAGCATGGGTGTGCTTCCACTCTAGGACGGTCCATTTAAGATGTCTGCAATGGTGGTTTATAGGGAAGGCAAACTCCTCTCAACTTTCATTATCTGAAATTATTTAATCCCTCCATCTTTAAATGATAATCATGCTGGATAAATATTCTTGGTCAGGGCCACTTCTGTTTTCATAGTTAAATATATCCTTGCCATTCTCTTCTGGCCCCATAGGTTTCTATTGAGAAGATCGTGATGATAGTATGATGGGTTTTCCTTTGTAGGTGATCTTTTTCTCTCAGCTGCCTTTATTACCCTGTCTTTATCTTTGAAGTCTCTTTGCCATCTTAATTATTATGTGTCTTGGTGTTGTCTTCCTTGGGTCCCTTGTGCTGGGAGATCTATGAGCTTCGGTGGACTGCGAGACTACTTCCTTCCCCAGCGAGGGAACGTTTTCAGCAATTATTTCTTCAAAGACACTTTCTATCCCTTTTTCTCTCTCTTCTTCCTCTGGTACTCCTATAGTGCGAATATTGTTCCGTTTGGATTGTTCCCACAGTTCTCTTAATATTCTTTCATTCCTAGAAATCCTTTTATCTCTCTCTGCCTCAGCTGCTCTGTACTCCTGTTCTCTGTTTTCTATTCCATTAACAGTCTCTTGCATATCATCCATTCTGCTGTTAAGCCCGTAGATCGCTTGTCTGATTTCTGTATTGTCTTTCCTCAGTTCCCTCACTTCCTCCCTTAGCTCTTGCACATTTCTCTGTAGGTCCATCAGCATGGTTATGACTTTTATTCTGAAATCTTTTTCAGGGAGGCTGTGCATTTCTATCCCTTCAGACTCCGTCTCTGGGGTTGTCTGGTTGATTTTGGTCTGAACCATATTCCTCTGTCTTTTCATGGCTATATAATTGGTCACTGATATTTGCCACGTATGTCAGCTGGGCTCTTTAAGACTTTAAAAAGAGAAGAAAAAAAAGAGAAAAAAAAGGAAGAACGGAAGAAAAAAGAAAGAAAAGAAAAAACAAAAACAAAACAAAAAACAAAACAAAACAAAAAAAACAAAAAAAAAATGCCCACCGGACGTAGATTCTGTGGGAATGCTCTAGGTGGCGCTATTGCCCCACTATTCCACAGCTATGACTGTGCTGCTCCGCAGGGCCCTTTATTGCTTGGGCAGGGGTGGGAACGAATAGCAGGCTGTTGATCTCAGTGAGAAGTGTTAAGTATGGCTACGCTTCCTCAGTCGCCAGCTAAGGCGTCTGAAACTCCCCAGGGCTCCCAGCCTGCTGGTCTGAGTGTGCTGGGGCGATCCGGCTCCTCCGCTGGGCTCCTGTCTCTTTAAGACCGCTGAAGAAAGCGTGCGCTTTTTTTTTTCCTTCCGGCAGCCGGCTGCAAGCACCCTGGCGCATTCCCCGCTCAGATCCTGCCCCTCTCCAATCTCCGCTGCACTGCGCAATGTGGGTCAGCGCTCCCCGCGCAGATCACCGGGGCTGGCTGCTTCGCAGGGTGTACTTCCACTCCCTCCCGGCTCTGAATCCTCTCCTCCCACCGGTGCGCTGGGGTGGGGGATTGCTCAGGTCCTGCCAGGTCGTGGTCCGTATCTTACCCGCCTCTGGGGTGCCGATTGCTCTCGTGTGTAGCTGCATGCTGTGCGCTTTCCTGTGTATTCTCATCTCTCTTTTAGGAATAGATGTATTTTCTGTGTTTTCGTAGATAAATATAGTGTTGGGAGGAAATTTCTGCCACCCTGCTCACACCACCATCTTCCCGGAAGTCTCTGATTTCTCTTTCTGCTAGTTCTTTTTCTGATAGTTGTGAACATTTAGGAATGTGACAGATATCTATGTATTAATTTTGTATCCTGCAACTTTGCTGAATTCAGTTATTAGTTCTGGTAGTTTTGGGGTGGATTCTTTAGGGTTTTCTACATATAGTATCATGTCATCTGCAAATAGTGACAGTTTAACTTCTTCATTACCAATTTTGATGCCTTTTATCTCTTTGTGTTGTCTGATTGCTGTGGCTAGGACCTCCAGTGCTATGTGGAATAATAGTGGTGAAAGTGGACACTCTTGTCTTGTTCCCGATCTTAGAGAAAAAGCTCTTAGCTTTTCGCTATTATGATGTTGGCTGTGGATTTGTCATATATGGTCTTTATTATGTTGAGGTGCATACCCTCTACACCCATTTTGTTAAGAGTTTTTATCATGAGTGGTTTTTGAATTTTTCAAATGCTTTTTCAGCCAGCATCTACTTAGATGATCATGTGATTTTTATCCTTCTTTTTGTTAACATGTTGTATGATATTGATTGATTTTTGAATATTGTACAATCCTTTCATCCCTGGAATAAATCCCATTTGGTTATAAGGGATGATCTTTT
>JAVSCE010004658.1:0-93880 GCA_032199065.1 Smutsia gigantea | reverse complement strand
GAATGGTGTTAGGGTCTAGGGTTTTGGATCCGGGGCTTAGTGGTTGTGGGCCAGGGCTTATGGGTTAGGGGCCAGGGCTTACTGGTTAGGGGCCGGAGCTTAGGTGTTACGGGCTGGGGCTTAGGGTTTAGGAACCGGGGCTTCGCATTTAGGGGCTGGTGTTTAGGAGCCGGGGGTTAGGGTTTAGGGGCCGGGGCTTCGCATTTAGGGGCCGGTATTTAGGAGCCGGGAGTTAGGGTTTAGGGGCCGGGGCTTATGGGTTAGCTGCCAAGGCTTAGGGGTTAGGGCCTGGGGCTTAGGGGTTAGGGTCCAGGTCTAAGGAGTTACTTGCCAGGGCCTAGGCGTTAGGGGCCGGGGCTTAGGGGTTAGGGGCTGGGGTCGGGGAATAGGGATCGGGTCTTAGGGGCTAGGGGCCAGGTATTAGGGTTTAGGGGTCAGGACTTATGGTTTAGGGTCCAGGGCTTAGGGGATAGGGGCCGTGGTATAGGGATTACAGCCCGGGGGTTACAGGCCGGGGCTTAGGGTTAGGGGCAGGGGCCGGGGGTTTGGGGCTGGTGCCTAGGGGTTAGGGCATGGGGGTTAGGGGTCAGGGCTTATGGGTTAGGTTCTGGGGCTTAGGGGTTACGGGCCTAGGCTTAGGTGTTAGGGGCCGGGGCTTAGGGGTTAGGTGCTGGGGCTTAGTGGTTATGGGCTGGGGCTTAGGTCTTAGGTGCCAGGCCTTATGGGTTATGGGCCAGGGTTTTGCAGTTAGGGGCCAGGAATAAGGGATGGGGCTAAGGGTTTATGGGCTGGAGCTGGGGGTTAGGGGCCGGGGCTTAGGGTTTATGGGCCCAGGCCGGGGTTAGGGGCCGGGGCTTAGGGGTAAGGTTCTGGGGCTCAGGGGTTTGGGGCCGAGGCTTTGGCGTTAGGGTCCAGGGAATAAGGGTTCAGGGTTGGGGCTTAGGGGAAAGGGGCCAGGGCTTAGGGGTTAGGCGCCCAGTGTTAGGGGCCGGGGTTTAGGGTTTAGGGGCCATGGCTTAGGGGTTAAGGGCAGGGCTTAGGTTTAAGGGTCTGGTGCTCAGTGTTTAGGGGCCGGGGCTTAGGGGATAGTGGGCGGGGCTTAGGTGTTACGTGTAGGGGCTTAGGGGTTAGGGGCCAGGGCTTATGGTTAGGGGCCTGGGCTTTGGGTTTAGTGGCCGGTGTTTAGGGGGTTAGGGTAACGAGCTTAGGGATTATAGTCCGTGGCTCAGGGTTTAGGGGCCGTTGGTTAGGGTTTAGTGGCCGGGATTTAGGGGTCGGGGCTTAGGGGTTAGGGGCCGGGGCTGGGGAATAGGGGTCGGGGCTTAGGGGTTAGGGGCCGGGGCCGGGGAATAGGGGCCGGGTCTTAGAGGCTAGGGGCCGGGGCTTAGGTGTTAGGGGCTGTGGCTTAGGGTTAGGGTCTGGGGGTTAGGGGATTACGGCCCGGGGGTTATGGGCTGGGGTTTAGGGTTAGGGGCAGGGGCCGGGGATTTGGGGCCGGTGCTTAGGGGTTAGCGGATGGGGTTTAGGGACCAGGGATTTCGGGTTATGTTCCGGGGCTTAGGGGTTATGGGCCTAGGCTTAGGTGTTAGGGGCCGGGGCTTAGGGGTTAGGTGCCGTGGCTTAGGGTTTAGGGGCCGGGGCTTAGGTGTTAGGGCCCGGGGCTTAGGGTTAGGGGCTTTAGTGTTAGGGGCTGAGGTTTAGGGGCCAGGGCTTAGGGTTTATGGGTCGGTAGTTAGGGACTGGGGCTTCGGGGTTAGGGGGCTGGGCTTAGGGGTTAGGTTCCTGGGCTTAGGGGTTATGGGCACGGCTTAGTGGTTAGGGGCCAGGTCTTAGGGTTTAGCTGCCGGGGGTTCGTAACCAAGGCCTAGGTTTAGGAGCCAGGGATTAGGGTTTAGGCGCCGGGGCTAAGGGGTTACGGACTGGGGCATAGGGGTTTCGGGCCGGGTCTTAGCGTTTAGGGGATGGGGGTTAGTGGCCAGGGCTTCGTGGTTAGGGGCCAGGGCTTATAGGTTAGGGGCCAGTGTTTAGGGCTTAGGGGCCGGGGCTTAGGTTAGGGGCTGGGGTTTAGGGTCCATCTCTTACGGGTTAGGACCTGAGGCTTAGGGATAGGGGCCATGGCTTAGGGGTTAATGGCCGGGAACTTGTGGCTATGGGCCAGTGCTTAGGGGTTAGGGGCCGTGGTTTACCGCTTATGGGCCAGGGCTTAGGGTTAGGGTCTTAGGGGTTACGGGCTGGGGCTAAGGGGTTAGCAGCCAGGGTTTAGGGGTAAGGGGCCAGAGCATAGGCCTAAGGGGCCAGGGCTTATGGGTTCGGGGCTGGGGGTTAGGGGCCGGGATTAGGTGGCTAGAGGCTTAGGGGTTACAGGCCTGCCCTTAGGGTTTAGGGGCTCAGGGTTAGGTGCCGGGGCTTAGGGGTTAGGGGCCGGGGTTAGGGCCCAGTGCTTATGGTTTAGGGGCCTTGGATAGGGGTTAGGTGCCTGGGCTTAGGGGTTAGGACCCGGGTCTCAGGTGTTAGGGGCCAGAGATTAGGGGTTAAGGGCCGAGGCTTAGGTGTTATGGGCCGTGGGTTAGGGGTTAGGGGAAAGGGCCTAGGGGCCAGTTCTTAGGGTTTAGTGGTCGGGGCTTAGGGGTTAGGGGCCGGGGATTAAGGGCAGGGGCTTAGGGGTAGTTGCCGTGGCTTAGGGGTTAGGGGCTTAGATGTTAGGGTCCGTGGCTTAGGGGTTAGCAGGCGGGGCTTGGGGGTTAGGGGCTGGGGCATAGGGCTTTGGGTCCGGTACTTAAGGGTTAGGGGCCGGGGTTTAGGGGCCTCGAATTAGGTGTTAAGGGCCTGTGCTTAGGGGTTAGAGTCCGGGGCTTAGGGTTTAAGGTTCCAGTTCTTAGGGGTTAGGGGCCTGGGGTTAGGGGTTAGTGGCTGGGGCTTAGGGGCCATGGCTTAGTGGTTAGGAGCCTGGGCTTAGGGGATAGGGGAAGGGGCTTATGGGATAGGGGCCGTGGCATAGGGGTTGGGGCCATTGCTGAGGGGTTAAGGGCTGGGGCTTTGTTGTTACGGGCTGGGGCTTAGGGTTTAGGGGCTGGGTATTAGGGGTTAGGGGCTGAGGATTAGGGGTGAGGGGCCGGGGCTTAGGGGCCGGGGCTTAGTGTTTAGGGGCCATGGATTAGGGGTTAGTTGCTGGGGATTAGGGTATAGGGACCGGGGGTTAGGGTTTTGGGGTGGGGAGTTAGGGGCCGGTGCTTAGGAGTTAGGTGCCTGGGCTTAGGGGTTAGGGGCTGGGGATTAGGGGTTAGGGGCCGTGGCTCAGTTGTTAGGGGCCAGGGCTTAGGGGTTAAGGGCCGAGGCTTAGGTGTTAGGGGCTTAGTGTTTGGCATCCATCGGTTAGGGTTTGGAGCCGGGACACAGGGCTAATGGGCCGGGTCTTAGGGGTTAGAGGCCGGGTGTTAGGGACCGGTGATTATGCATTAGGGGCCAGGGCTTAGGCAGTTACTGGCTTAGGGTTTTGGGGCCAGGGTTTATGGTTTAGGTGCCAGGGTTTAGGTTCATGGGCTTAGGGGTTACGGGCAGGGGCTTAGGGGTTAGGGGAAGGGGCTTAGGGTTTAGGGGCCGGGGCTTAGGTGTTAGGGGCAGGGGCTTAGGTGTTAGGGCCCGGGGCTTAGGGATTAGGGGCTTAGGGTTTAGGGGCTGGGGCTCAGGTGTTAGGGCCAGGGCTTATGGTTTAAGGGCCAAGGCTTAGGGGTCACGGGCCTGGGCTTATGTGTTAGGGGCCATGGGTTAGCGGCCTGGGCTTTGGGGTAAGTGGCCGGGGATTAGGGGTTAGGAGCCGTGGCTCTAGGTTAGGGGCCGGTGCTTAGGGTTCAGGGTCTGGGGCTTAGGGGTTAAGGGCCAGGGCTTAGGTGTTAGGTTGTGAGGCTTAGGGATTCGGGGCAGGGGCTTAGGGGTTAGGTGTGGGGCTTTGTGCTTAGGGGCCTTGGCTTAGGGTTTAGGGGATGTTGGTAAGGGGCCTGGTCTAAGGGGTTAGGTGCCGGGGCTTACGGGTTAGGGGCCAAGGCTTAGGGCTCAGGGGCTGGGGCTTAGGGTTTTGGGGCTGGGGGTGAGGGGCTGGAGCTTAGGGGTTATGCGCCCGGGATTAGGGGTTAGGGCCCAGGACTTCAGGGTTAGGGCCCAGGTATTAGGGTTAAAGAGCCGGGGTTTAGGGGCCGGGGTTTGGAGTTAAGGGCCTGGACTTAGGTGTTAGGGGCCGGGACTTAGGTGTTAGTGGCAGGGGCTTAGGGTTTAGGGGCTGGGGCGTAGTGGTTAGGGGCCGGGGCTTAGGTGTAGGTGCCTTGGCTTTGGGGTTAGGGGCTTAGGCGTTAGGGGCCACGGCTTAGGTGTTAGCAGGTGCGGATTGTGGTTTAGGGGCCAGGGCATAGGGCTTAGGTCCCGGGGCTTATGGGTTAGGGGTCGGGACTTAGGTGTTAGGGGCCTGTGCTTTGGGGTTAGGGGCTGGGGCTTCGGTTTAGGGGCTGGGGCTTAGGGGTTAGGGGCCTGGGGTTAGGGGTTATTGGCTAGGGCTTAGGGGCTGTGGCTAAGGGGTTAGGGGATGTTGCTTAAGGGTTAGGGGCCAGGGCTTAGGGGTGAGGAGCTGGTTCTTAGGGGATAGGGGAAGGGGCTTACGGGATAGGGGCCATGGCATATGGGTTAGGGGCCGTGGCTTAGGGGCTAGAGGCCAGGGCTTACGTGTTACGGGCTGGGGCTTAGGGTTTAGGGGCCCGCGGTTTGGGGTTAGGGGCCGGGGCTTATGTGTTAGGAGCCAGGGCTTATCAGACAGGTGCTGGGGCTTAGGGTTTAGGGGCCGGGTATAAGGAGTTAGGGTCCGGGGCTTAGGTGTTAGGCGCTTAGTGGTTAGGGGTTAGTGGCCGGGGTATAGGGCTAAAGGGCTGAGGCTTTGTGGTTAAGGGATGGGGGTTAGGGGTTATGGGTCATGGCTAGGGGCCAGGGCTTAGGGTTTAGGGCCGAGGCTTTGTGGTTAGGGGCCTGGATTTATGGGTTAGAGGCTGGGGCTTAAGGGTTAGGTGCTGGGGTTAGGTTTTAGTGGCCGGGGCTTAGGGTTAGGTGGGGTGGCTTAGTGGTTAGGGGCCAGGGCTAAAGGGGTAGGGGCCGAGGCTTATGGGTTAAGGGCTGGGGATTAGGGTTAGGTGGTTTCGCTTAGGAGTTAGAGACCGGGGTTTTGTGTTTAGGGGCCGTGGGTCATGGTTTACTGCCAGGGCTTAGGGGATTGGGGGCAGGGATAGGGTTTAGGGGCTGGGCCCTAGGGTTTAGGAGCCCGGGCTTTGGTGTCATGGGCGGGTCTTATCCTCAAAATTGATTCCATTCATTAAGTTTCCATTCCTTTCACAACATTCCATTCATTTCCACAACATTCCATTCCATTCCATTCCATTCCATTCATTCCCAACACATTAATCACGTTCTATTACAAAACATTCGATATCATTGATTAAAATTCGGTTCTATTAATCAACATTCCCCTTCATAGCATAACATTCCATTAGATTACACAACATTCCATTCGAATTCATATTATTTTATTCTGTTGCATAGGATTCCATTCCAATGCACAAAATTCCTTTCCATTCCTTAATCTCCATTCCTTCCTCCAACATTCTATTCCTTTCAAAAACATTCAACTGCATTCCACAGCATTCAATTCCATTCCTTTCCCCAATATTCTATTCCTTTCCACAATGATCCATTGCATTTCACATCATTCCATTCCATTCCGTAGCATTCCGATCATTTCCACAACATTCCATTCCATTCCATAACTTTGAACTCCATTCAAACTCCTTAGCCCTGTTCTGTAACCTAACATTCCATACCATTCTTTAAGATTCAGTTCTATAAATCAACATTCCACTTGAAAGCATAACATTCCATTCGATTACACAACATTCCTTTCCACTGCAAATATTCTAGTTCATTTAATTGCATAAGATCCCATTCCAATTCACAAAACTCCCTCACTTTCCTAACCTTCCATTCCTTTCCCCAACATTCTATTCCTTTCCACTACATTCTGTTGCATTCCACATCTTTCCATTCCACTCCATAACATTTAATTCAATTCCACAACATTACATTACATTCCATAACATTTGATTCCATTCCAACACATTATTCCCATTCTGTTACCTAACATTCCATTCCATTCATTAAAAATCTTTTCTATTAATGAATATTCCACTTCATAGCATAGCATTCATTTGATTACACAACATCCCATTCAATTGCAAACATGGTATCTCATTCCATTGCAGAATATTCCATTCCTATCCGCTAAATTCCATTCCATTCGTTCCCCCTCCATTCCTTTCTCCAACTTTCCATTGCTTTCCACAACATTGCACAGCATTCCACAGCATTGCATTCCATTCCATCTCTTTCCATTGCACTGAATTACACTACACTCAATTCCATTCAAACACATTATTCCCATTCTTTCACCTACTATTCCATTCCATTCTTTAATATTCAGTTCTATTAATCAACATTCCACTTCATACCATAACATTCCTTTCCATTTCACAGCATCCCATTCCATTTCAAACATTCCATTTCCTTATAGAGCATAAGATACCATTCCAATCCACAAAATTAGATTCCATTCCGTAACCTTTCCCCAACATTCCATCCATTCCACAGCATTGCATTCCATTCCTTAATATTCCATTCAATTCCATAACATTCTACTACTTTCCTCAACACTCCAATGCATTCAACAGCATTCCAAAAATTTCCATTGCATTCTGAATCATTCCATAACATTCCATTATGTTCGATTCGATTCCAACACATTATTCCCGTTCTGTTGCATAACATTCCATTCCATTAATTAAACTTTGGTCCTATTAATCAACATTCCACTTCATAGCATAACATTCCTTTCGATTACACAACATTCCTTTCCAATTCATGCTATTTCCTTCTTTTGCATAGGATTCCATTCCAATCCAAAAAATTCAATTCCATTCGTTAACCTCCCATTGCTTTCCCTAACATTCCATTCCTTTCCTTAACATTCCATTGCATTCCAAATCATTCCGTTCAATTCCATAATATTCCATACATTGCACAACATTCCGTTTCATTCCATAACATTCAATTCCATTCCAAAGCATTATTCCGTTTCTGTTACCTAACACTCCATTCCATTCTTCAAAACTAGGTTCCATTAATCAACATTCCAATTCATACCATAATGTTCCTTTACATTACACGACATTCTATTTCATTCTATTGCATAACATTCCAATCCAAAACACAAAATTCCATTCCACTCCTTAACCTTTCATTCGTTTCACCAACTTTCTATTCCTTTCACAACATTCCATTGCATTCCACTATATTCCTTAATATTCCATTGAATTCTGCATCATTCAATTCCATTCTGCAACATTTGTTTCTTTCAAACACATTATTTCCTTTCTGTAACCCAACATTCCAATGCATTCATTAAAATTCTGTTCTATTAATCAACATTCCCCTTCACACCATAACATTCCATTTGATTACACAGTACATTCCATTTCAAACATTCTATTTCATTCTATTGCATAAGATTCGATTCCAATCAACAAAATTGATTCCACTCATTAAGCTTCCATTCCTTTCCTAACATTCCATTCATTTCCACAACATTCCATTCCATTCCATTTCATTCAATTCATTCCCAACACATTAATCACGTTCTATTACAAAACATTCAATATCATTCATTGAAATTTGGTTCTATTAATCAACATTCCCGTTCATAGCATAACATTCCATTCGATTACACAACATTCCATTCGAATTCATTTTATTTCATTCTGTTGCATAGGATTTCATTCCAATGCACAAAATTCCATTCCATTCCTTAATCTCCATTCCTTTCTCCAACATTCTATTCCTTTCAATAACATTCAATTGCATTCCAGAGCATTCAATTCCATTCCTTTCCCCAATATTCTACTTCTTTCCACTACTTCCCATTGCACTTCACATCATTCCATTCCATTTCGTAACATTCTGTTCATTTCCACAACATTCCATTCCATTCCATAACTTTGAATTCCATTCCAACACCTTATTCCTGTTTTGTTACCTAACATTCCATACGATTCTTTAAAATTCGGTTCTATTAATCAACATTCCCCTTGATCCCATAACATTCCATTCATTACACAACATTCCTTTCCATTGCAGATATTCTAGCTCATTTAATTGCATAAGATTCCATTCCAATCCCCCAAATTCCCTCCCATTCCTAACCTTCCATTCCTTTCCCTAACATTCAATTCCTTTCCAGTACATTCCATTGCATTCCAATTCATTCCATAACATTTAATTCGTTACCACAACATTCCATTACATTCCATAACAATTGATTCCATTCCAACACATTATTCCCATTCTGTTACCTAACATTCCATTCCATTCATTAAAATTCTTTTCTATTAATGAACATTCCACTTCATAGCATAGCATTCATTCGATTACACAATATCCTATTCAATTGCAAACATCTAAGGATCCAATCCAACCCACAAAATTCCATTCCATTCCTTAAAGTTCCATTCTGTTCCCCAAAGTTCTATTCCGTTCCACAATATGACACAGCATTCCACAGCATTCCATTCCATTCCTTAACATTCCATTTGCTCCCATAACATTCAATTCCCTTCAAACACATTATTCCCGTTCTGTTACATAACATTCCATTGCATTCATTAATATTCAATTCTGTTAAGCAACATTCCACATCATACTATCACATTCCAATCGAATAAACAACATTCTATTCTATTTCAAATACCGTATTTCATCCAATTAGATAAGATTCAGTTCCAATCCACTAAATTGCATTCCATTCCCTTAACTTCCATTCGGTTCCCAACACTCTTCCTTTCCACTACAATCCAATGCATTCAACATCATTCCATTCCATTCCATAACATTTAATTCAATTCCACAATCATACCATTACATTCCATAACATTTGATTCCATTCCAACACATTATTCCCATTCTGTTACGTAATATTAAATTCCATTCATTAAAATTCTTTCCTATTAATCAACATTCCACTTCATAGCATAGCATTCATTCGATTATACACAACATTCATTTGCAAACATTCTAGTTCATTCCATTGCATAAGATTCCAATCCTACCCACAAAGTTCCATTCCATTCCTTAACTTCCATTCCATTCCCCAAAGTTCTATTCCTCTCCACAACATGACACTGCATTCCACAGCATTCCATTCCATTACTTACCATTCCATTCAATTACACAACATTCCATTCCGCTCCATAATATTCTTTCCATTCAAACACATTATTTTCATTCTGTTACATAACATTCCATTGCATTCATTAAAAGTCACTTCTATTAAGCATCATTCCACTTCATACCATAACATTCCAGTTGAATACTCAACATTCTATTCTATTTCAAATACTGTATTTCATTCTATTGCATGATTCCATTAGAATCCATTAAATTCTATTCCATTCCTTAAAATTTCATTGCTTTCCCCCACATTCTATTCCTTTCGTCAACATTCCATTCCATTCCACAGCATTCTTTCCATTCCATAATATTCCATTCCACTCAATAACATTAGATTCGATCCCAGCACATTATTCCCATTCTGTTACAGATCACTCCATACCATTCATTAAAATTTGTTTCCATTTATCAACATTGCAATTCACACCGTAACATTCCATTTGATTATACCACATTCCATTCCATTTGAAACATTCTATTTCATTCCATTCCATAAGATCCCATTCCAATCCACAAAATTCCATTCCATTCCTTTAACTTCCATTCCTTTCCCATCACTCTATTCCCTTCCACAACATTCCTTTCCTTCCACTACATTCCATTCCATTCCACAGCATTCCATTCCATTCCATAACATTCGATTCCATTTCAACAAGTTATTCCCATTATAACCTAACATTCCATTCCATTCTTCAAAATTCGGTTCTATTAATCAATATTCCACTTCACACCAATACATTCCATTCTATTACACAACATTCCATTCCATTGAAAACATTCTATTTCATCCTATTGCGTAACATTCTGTACCAATCCACAAAATTCCATTCCATTCCTTCCCCCTCCATTCCGTTCCCCAACTTTCTATTGCTTTCCACATTTCACTGCATTCCATAGCATTGCATTCCTTTCCATATATTCCCATTTCATTCCAAAACATTCCAGTCCATTCCATTCCATTTGATTCCATTCCAACACATTATTCCCACTGTTACAAAACATTCAATACCATTCATTAAAATTTGGTTATATTAATCAACATTCCCATTCATAACATTACCTTCGATTACACAACATCCCATTCAATTGCAAACATGGTATCCATTCCATTGCAGAATATTCCATTCCTATCCACAAAATTCCATTCCATTCGTTCACACTCCATTCCTTTCTCCAAGTTTCCATTACTTTCCAAAAGTTTGCACTGCATTCAACAGCATTGCCTTCCATTCAATCTCTTTCCATTGCACTGAATTATATTACATTCGATTCCATTCAAACACATTATTCCCATTCTTTCACCTAACATTCCATTCCCTTCTTTAATATTCAGTCCTATTAATCAACATTCCACCCCATACCATAACATTCCACTCTGTTTCACAGCATCCCATTCAATTTCAAACATTCTATTTCCTTATGTAGCATAAGATACCATTCCAATCCACAAAATTAGATTCCATTCTGTAAACTTTCCCCCACATTCCTTTCCATTCCATAGTATTGCATTCCATTCCTTAATATTCCATTCAATTCCATAACATTCTACTCCTTTCCTCCACATTCCAATGTATTCCACAGCCTTCCATAAATTTCCTTTGCATTCTGAAACATTCCATTACATTCCATTACATTCGTTTCCATTCCAACACATTATTCCCGTTCTGTTGCATAACATTCCATTCCATTCATTAAAATTTGGTCATATTAATCAACATTCCACTTCAAAGCATAACATTCCTTTCGATTATACAACATTCCTTTCCAATTTATTCTATTTCCCTCTTTTGCATAAGATTGCATTCCAATCCAAAAAATTCAATTACATTTGTTAACCTCCCATTGCTTTCCCTAACATTCTATTCCTTTCCTCAACATTCCATTGCATTCCACATCATTCCATTCAATTCCGTAATATTGCATACAATTGCACAACATTCCATTTCATTCCATACATTCAATTCCATTCCAAAGGATTATTCCCCTTCTGTTACCTAACAGTCCATTCCATTCTTCAAAACTCGGTTACATTAATCAACATTCCAATTCATACCATAACGTTCTATTACATTACACGACATTCTATTTCATTCTATTGCATAACATTGCAATCTAATACACATAATTCCATTCTACTCCTTAACCTTTCATTCGTTTCCCCAACTTTCTATTCCTCTCACAACATTCCATTGCATTCCACTATATTCATTAACATTCCATTGAATTCCACATCATTTAACTCAATTCCGCAACATTTGTTTCCTTTCAAACACATTATTTCCATTCTGTAACATAACATTCCAATGTATTCATTAAAAGTCTGTTCTATTAATCAACATTCCCCTTCACACCATAACATTCCATTTGATTAACCATTACATTCCATTTAAAACATTCTATTTCATTCTATTGCATAATATTCTATTCCAATCCACAAAATTGATTCCATTCATTAAGTTTCCATTCCTTTCCCAACATTCCTTTCATTTCCACAACATTCCATTTAATTCCATTCCATTCAGTTCATTCCCAACATATTTATCATGTTCTATTAAAAAACATTCGATATCATTAATTACAATTCGGTTCTATTAATCAACATTCCGGTTCATAGCATAACATTCCATTCAATTACACAACATTCCATTCGAATTCATTTTATTTAATTCTGTTGCATAGGATTCCATTCCAATGCACAAAATTCCATTCCATTTCTTAATCTCTGTTCCTTCCTCCAAAATTCTATTCCTTTCAACAGCATTCGATTGCATTCCACAGCATTCAATTCCATTCCTTTCCCCAATATTCTATTTCTTTCCAATACTTTCCATTGCTTTTCACATCATTGCATTCCATTCCGTAACATTCCGCTCATTTCCAAAACACTCCATTCCATTCCATAACTTTGAATTCCATTCCAACACCTTATTCCTGTTCTGTTACCTAACATTTTATACCATTCTTTCAAATTCAGTTCTATTAATCAACATTCCTCTTGATACCATTCCATTCCATTCCATTACACAACATTCCTTTCCATTGCAAATATTCTAGCTCATTTAATTTCATAAGGTTCCATTCCAATCCACAAAATTCCCTCCCATTCCTAACATTCCATTCCTTTCCCCAACATTCTATTCCTTTCCGCTACATTCCATTGCATTCCACATCATTCCATTCCATTCCATAACATTTAATTCAATTCCACAACATTCCATTCCATTCCATAACATTTGATTCCATTCCAACACATTATTCCCATTCTGTTACCTAGAATTCCAATCCATTCATTAAAATTCTTTTCTATTAATCAACATTCCACTTCATAACATAGCATTCATTCGATTACACAACATCCTATTCAATTGCAAACATTGTATGTCATTCCATTGCTTAAGAATCCAACTGAACCCACAAAATTCCATTCCATTCTTTAAAGTTCCATTCCTTTCCCCAAAGTTATATTCCTTTTCACAACATGACTCTGCATTCCACAGCATTCCATTCCATTCCTTAACTTTCCATTCGCTCCCATAACATTCAATTCCCTACAAACACATTATTCCCGTTGTGTTACAAAACATTCCATTGCATTCATTAAAATTCACTTCTATTTAGCAACATACCACTTCATACGATGACATTCCAATCGAATATACAACATTCTATTCTATTTCAAATACTGTATTTCATCCTATTTGATAAGATTCAATTCCAATCCAACAAGTTCCATTCCATTCCCTTAATTTACATTCTTTTCCCAACACTCTATTCCTTTCCACTACATTCCATTGCACTCCACATAATTCCATTCCATTCCATAACAATTAATTCAATTTCACAACATTCCATTACATTCCATAACATTTGATTCCATTCCAGCACATTATTCCCGTTCTGTTACCTAACATTAAATTCCATTCATTAAACTTCGTTTCTATTAATCAACATTCCACTTCACAGCATAGCATTCATTCGGTTATACAACATCACATTCGTTTGCAAACATTGTATCTCACTCCATTGCATAAGATTCCAATCCAACCTACAAAATTCAATTCCATTTCTTAAAATTCCATTCCGTTCCCCAAAGTTCTATTCCCCTACACAACATGACACTGCATTCCACAGCATTCCACTCCATTCCTTAACATTCCATTCAATTACATAACATTCCATTCTGTTCCATAACATTCGATCACTTCAAACACATTATTCACGTTCTGTTGCATAACATTATATTCCATTCATGAAAATTTGGTCCTATTAATCAACATCCACTTCATAGCATAACATTCCATTCGATTACACTACATTCCTTTCCAATTCATTCTACTACGTTCTGTTCAATAAGATTCAATTCCAATCCACAAAATTCCATTTAATTCCTTAACCTCCCATACCTTACCCCAAAATTCTATTCCTTTCCGCAACGTCCCATTGCACTCCATAGCATTCCATCACATTCCATAACTTCGATTTCAATCCAACACATTATGCCCGTTCTGCTGCATAATATTGCATTCCATTCTTTCAATAATTAACACTACTTTCCATGCATTCGACATCATTCCATTCCATTCAATTCCACAACATTCCATTCGATTCCATAACATTCGATTCTATTGCAGCACATTATTCAAATTGTGTTATAAAAGATTCAGTAGTATTCCTTAAAATTCGGTTCTATTAATCATCATTCCACTTCATAGCGTAACATTACTTTCGATTACACAACATTCCTTTTCATTTCAAACATTCTGTTCCATTCTATTGCATAAGATTCCATTCCAAACCAAAAAAATTGACTCCATTTATTAAACTTCGATTCTTTTCCCAACAATCCATTCAATTCCACAACATTCCATTATATTCCATTGCATTCAATTCATTTCCAACACATTATTCCCATTCTGTTACAAAACATTCCCTACCGTTCATTAAAATTCAATATTATTAATCAACATTCCCCTTCATAGCATAACTTATATTGGATTACGTAACATTCCATTTAACTTCAAATTTTCTATTTCATTCTCTTGCATAAGATTCCATTCCAAACCACAAAATTCCATTTCATTCCTTAAACTTCCATTCCTTTTCCCAACATTCTATTCCTTTCCCCAACATTCCTTTCCATTTCACATTATTCCATTCTGGTCCACAATATTCTAGTCGATTCCTTAACATTCAATTCCATTCCAACACATTATTCCTGTACTACTACATAACTTTCCATTAATTCAGTAAAATTTGGTTCTATTAACATTCCAATTCGTATCATAATATTCCATTCGATTACACCGAACACCAATTTCACCCCTTCTATTTCGTTCTAATGCATTGGATTCCATTCCAATCCACAAAATTCCATTCCATTCCTTAAGCTCCCATTCCTTTTCCCAACAACCTACTCCTTTCCTAAACATGCCATTACATTTCACAGCATTCCGTTCCATTCCTTAACGATCCATTCAATTCCATAAAATTCAATTCCATTGCATAACATTGATTCCATTCAAACAAATTATTCCCATTCTTTTACCTAATATTCCATACCATTCTTTGACATTTGGATCAAATAATCAACATTCAACTTCATACCATAACATTCCATTGGATTACACAACATCCCATTCAATTGCAAACATTGTATCTCAGTCCATTGCATAGGATTCATTCCATTCCACAAACTTCCTTTCAATTCCTTCACCCTACATTCCTTCCCCAATTATATATTGTTTTCCACAGCATTCCACTGCATTCCACAGCATTCCATTCCCGTCCTTAGCATTCCATTCAATTCCACAACATTCCATTCCATTTCATAACATTCAATTCTATGCCAACACATTATTCTCGTTCTCTTACCTAACACTCCATTCCATTCCTTAAAATTATTTTCTTTTATTCAATATTTCACATCATCCCGTAACATTCCATTACATTACACAACATTCCATTCCATTTCAATCATTCTATTTCATTCTATTGCAGAAGAATCCATTCCAATCCACAAAATTCCATTCCATTACTTAACATTTCATTTTTTCCCCAACATTCTATTCCTTTCCACAACATTCCATTGCACGCTACAGCATTCTCTCCATTCAAAACATTCCATTCAATTCCACCGCATTCCATTCCAATCCAGAACATTCGATTCCATTGCAACACATTATTCCCATTAAGTTACAAAAAATGCCTATCATACCGTAAAATTCCCATCTATTAATCAACAATCCCCTTCATACCATTACATTGCATTCAATTACACAAGGTCTATTCCATTTCTATCAGTCTATTTCATTCCATTGCATAAGATTCCATTTCAATCAACAAAATTAAATTCTAATCCTTTAACTTCCATTCCTTTCCAAACACTCTCTTCCTTTCCACAATATTCGATTCCTACAACAGCATTCCATTCGATTCCAGAACATTCCATTCCATTCCATATCACTCAATTCCATTTGAAAACGTTATTCAGATTTTACAGAACATTCCATTACATTCCTCAAAATTCGGTTCTATTACTCTATGTTCCACTTCATACCATAACATTCCATTCCATTTCACAGCAACCCATTAAATTTAAAACATTCTATTTCATTTTATTCCATAGGATTCCATTCCAATCCACAAAATTCCAGTCCATTCCTTAAGCACCCATTCCTTTCTTCAACTTCCTATTCTTTCCCAAAACATGCCATTACATTCCACAGCAATCCATTCCATTCCTTAACCTTCCATTCAATTCCACAAAATTCAATTCCATTGCATAACACTGATTCAATTCAAACACATTATACCCATTGTTTTACCTAGCATTCCATACCATTCTTTGAAATTCGGTTCTAATAATCAACATTCAACTTCATAACATAACATTCCATTTGATTTCACAACATCCCATTCAATTGCAAACATTATATCTCAGTCCATTGCATAGGATTCATTGCAATCCACAAACTTCCTTTCCATTCCTTCACCCTACATTCCTTCCAGAATCTTCTATTGCTTTCCACAACATTACATTGCATCCCACAGCATTCCATTCCTGTCCATAATATTCCATTCAATTCCACAACATTCCATTCGATTCCATTAAATAACATTCAATTCCATGCCAACACATTATTCTTGTTCTCTTACCTAACATTCCATTCCATTCATTAAAATTATTTTCTTTTATTCAATATTCCACGAAAACCCATAACATTCCATTCCATTACACAACACTGTATTCCACTTCAATCAATCCATTTCATTCTATTGCAGAAGATTCAATTCCAGTCCACAAAATACCATTCCATTCCTTCACATTTCATTCCTTTCCCAACATTCTATTCCTTTCCACAGCATTCCATTGCATTCTGTAACAATCCAATCAATTCCACAACATTACATTCCAATCCGTATCATTTGATTCCATTGAAACACATTATTCCGCTATTGTAACCTAACAATAAATTCCATTCATTAAAATTCGGTTCTATTCATCTACATTCCCCTTCATACCATAACAATCCATTTGATTACACAACATTCCATTCCATTTGAATCATTCTATTTCATTCTGTTGCATAAGATTCAATTCCAATCCACAAAATTGATTCCATTCCTTAACCTTCCATTCCGTTCCCAACACTGCATTCAATTCCACAAAATTCCATTCCATTCCATTCCATTCATTCCCAACACATTATTCACGTTCTCTTACAGAACATTCTATATCTTTCATTAAAATTCGGTTCTGTTAATCAACATTCCCCTTCATAGCATAACATTCCATTCAATTACACAACATTCCCTTCCAATTCCTTCTATTTCATTTTGTTGCATTAGATTCCATTCCAATCCAAAAAATTATAATCCTATTCCTTTACCTAAATTCCTTTCTCCAACATTCTATTGCTTTCCACAATATTTCATTGCACTTCACAGCATTCCCTTTTACTCCTTTACCCAACATTCTATTACTTTCCAATACATTCCCTTGCATTCCACATCATTCCATTGCATTCCACAACATTCAATTACATTCGAAAACATTCGATTCCATTCCAACACATTATTCCCATTCTGTTACCTAACATCTCATTCCATTCATTAAAATTCTTTTCTATTAATCAACATTCCACTTCATACCATAGCACTCATTCGATTACAGAACATCACATTCAGCTGCAAACATTGTATCTCATTCCATTTCATAAGATTCCAATTCAATCCACAAATGTCCATTCCATTGCTTAAACGTCCATTCCTTTCTCCAAAGTTCTTTTCCATTCTACAACATGACACTGCATTCCACAGCCTTCCATTCCATTTCTTAATATTCCAATCAATTCCACAGGATTTCATTCCATTTCAGAATTTTTGATTACATTGAAACACAATATTCCCGTTCTTTTCCCTCATATTCCATTTCATTCGTTAATATTCGGTTCAAAAATCAACATATTCCTTTCAATTCCATAATATTCGATTCCATACCAACACATCAGTCCCAATCTTTTACAAAATATTCCATACCTTTCATTAAAATTCAGTACATTTATCAACATTGCACTTCATACCATAACAACCTATTCGATTATACAACATTCCAGTCAATTTCAAACATTCTCTTTCATTCCATTACATAAGTTTACATTGCAACTCACTAAATTCCATTCCATTCTTTTTACGTCCATTTCTTTACCAACATTCTATTCCGTTACACTACATGCCATTGCATTCCACAGCATCCTTTCCATTCCATAACATTCCATTTAGTTCCACAACATTGCACTCCATTCCATAATATACCTTTGATTTCGAACATATTATTCTATTTCTGTTACATAACATTCCATTCCATTCATTAGAACTCGGTTCTATTAATCAACATTCCCCTTCATAGCATAACATTCTATTCGATTTCACCACATTCCATTCCATTTCAAATATTCTATCTCATTCTATTGCATAAGATTCCTTTCCAAACCACAAAATTCCATTTCATTGCTTAAACTTCCATTCCTTTCCCCAACATTCTATTCCTTTCCCCAACATTCCTTTCCATTCCACAGTATTCCATTCGGTTCCACAATATTCCATTCGATTCGTTAACATTCAATTCCATTCCAATACATTATTCCTGTACTATTACGAAACATTACATTAATTCAGTAAAATTTGTTTCTATTAACATTACAATTCATACCATAATATTCCATTCGATTACACCGAACACCAATTTCAACCATTCTATTTCGTTCTATTCCATAGGATTCCATTCCAATTAACAAAATTCCATTCCATTCCTTAAGCTCACATACCTTTCCGCAAACTTCTATTCCTTTCCAAAACATGCCATTACATTCCACAGCATTTCATTCCATTACTTAACGTTCCGTTCAATTACATAACATTCAATTCCATTGCATAACATTGATTCCAGTCAAACACATTATTATCATTCTTTTACCTAGCATTCCATACCATTCTTTGAAATTCAGTTCTAATAATCAACATTCAACTTCATACCATAACATTCTATTTGAATACACAACATCCCATTCAATTGCAAACATTGTATCTCAAACCATTGCTTAGGATTCATTCCAATCCACAAACTTCCTTTCCATTCCTTCACCCTCCATTCCTTCCCAAATATTCTATTGTTTTCCACAACATTCCATTGCATTCCATGGCATTCCATGACTGTCCATAACATTCCACTCAATTCCACAATATTCCATTCCATTCCACAACATTCAGTTCTATACCAACACATCATTCTTGTTCCCTTACCTAACATTACATTCCAATCATTAAAATTATTTTCTTTTATTCAGTATTCCACATCATCCCATAACATTCCATTCCTTTACACCACATCCTTTTCCATTTCAATCATTCCATTTCATTCCATTGCAGAAGATTCCATTCGAGTCCACAAAATACCTTTCCATTCCTTCAAATTTCATTCCTTTCAGCAACATTCTATTCCTTTCCACAACATACCATTACTTCCACAGCATTCCATTGCAATCTCTCACATTCCAATCAATTCCACAGCATTACATTCCAATCCGTAACATTTGATTCCATTGAAACACATTATTCCGGTTTTGTAACCTAACATTAAATTCCATTCATGAAAATTCGGTTCTATTCATCTACATTCCCCTTCATACCATAACAATCCATTTGATTACACAACATTCCATTCCATTTCAATCATTCTATTTCATTCTAATGCATAAGATTCAATTCCAATCCACAAAATTGATTCCTTTTCTTAACCTTCCATTCCGTTCTGAACACTCCATTCAATTCCACAACATTCCATTCCATTCCATTCCATTCCATTCAATCCCAACACATTATTCCCGTTCTCTTACAGAACATTGGATATCATTCATTTAAATTCGGTTCTATTGAACAACATTGCCCTTCATAGCCTAACTTTCAATTCAATTACAAAACATTCCTATCCAATTCATTCTATTTCATTCTGTTGCATTAGATTCCATTCAAATCCAAAAAATTCCATTCCATTCCTTAACGTCCCTTCCTTTCTCCAACATTCAATTGCTTTCCACAGTATTCCATTGCATTTCAGAGCGTTCCCTTCCATTCCTTTCCCAAACATTCTATTCCTTTCCAAAACATTCCATTGCATTCCACATTATTCCTTTGCAGTCCATAACATTCAAAACAATTCCGCAACATTCAATTACATTCCAAAACATTCGATTACATTCCAACACATTATTCTCATTCTGTTACCTAACATTCCATTCCATTCATTAAAATTCTTTTCTATTAATCAACATTCCACATCATCCCGTAGCATTCGTTCGATTACAGAACATCATATTCAATTGCAAACATTGTTTCTCATTACATAACATAAGATTCCAATTCAACCCAAAAAATCCATTCCATTCCTTAAATGTCCATTCCTATCCCCAAAATTCTCTTCCTTTCTACAATATGACACTGCATTCCATTCCATTCCTTAACATTCCATTCAATTCCACAGCATTCCATTCCATTTCATCACTTTCGATTATATTGAAACACAATATTCCCCTTCTTTTACCTCACATTCCATTTCATTCTTTAATATTCGGTTTTATTAATCAACATTCCACTTCATACCATAACTTTCCATTCTCTTTCACAGAATCCCATTCTTTTTCAAACATTCTATTTCATTCTATTGCATAAGATTCCATTACAACCCACAAAATTCCATTCCAATCCTTAACCTTCCGCAACATTCCATTCCATTTAACAGCATTGCATTGCATTACATCACATTCCATTCAATTTCATAATATTCGATTCCACTCGAACACATTAATCCTATTCTTTTACAAAACATTCCATAACATTCATTAAAATTCAGTACATTTATCAACATTGCACTTCATACCATAACATCCCATTCGATTATACAACATTCCAGTCAATTTCAAACATTCTATTTCATTCCATTCCATAAGTTGGCAATGCAATTAACAAAATTCCATTCCATCATTTTAACGTCCATTCCTTTACCAACATTCTATTCCTTACACTATATTCCATTGCATTCCACAGCATCCTTTCCATTCCATAACTTCTCATTCTGTTCCACAACATTGCATTCCATTCCATATCATTCCATTGCATTCGAACACATTATTCTCTTTCTATTACATAATATTCTATTCCATTCCTTAAAATTCGGTTGTATTTATCAACATTCCCCTTAATAGCATAACATTCTATTCCATTTAACAACATTCCATTCCGTTTCATACATTCTATTTCATTACATTGCATAAGTTTCCATTCCAAACTACAAAATACGTTTCCTTTCCTTAACCTTCCATTCATTCCTTTCTCCAACATTCTACTCCTTCCCACAACATTCCATTGCATTCCACCGAAATCCATTCCATTCCATAACATTCCATGGAATTCCACAACTTTCTATTCCATTCCACAATATTCGATTCATTTCCAACACATTATTCCAATTCTGTTACATAACATTCCATTCCATTCATTAAAATTCAGTTCTATTACTCTGCTTTCCACATCATTCCAAAAAATTCCATTTGATTTCACCACAATCCATTCAATTTCTAACATTCTATTTCATTCTATTGCATAAGATTCCATTCCAAACCACAAAACTTCATTTCATTGCTTAAACTTTCATTCCTTTCCCCACATTCTATTCCTTTCTGCAACATTCCTTTCGATTCCATAGTATTCCATTCCATTCCACAATATTCCATTAGATTCCTTAACATTCAATTCCATTCCAAAATTTTATTCCTGTACTCTTTCATAACTTTCCATTAATTCAGTAAAATTTGGTTCTATTATCATTCCAATTCATATCATAATATTCCATTCAATTACACAGAACACCAATTTCAACCATTCTATTTCATTCTTTTGCATAGGATTCCAGTCGAATCCCCAAATTCCATTCGATTCCTTAAGCTCCCATTCCTTTCAACAACCTTCTATTCCTTTCCAAAACATGCCATTACATTCCACAGCATTCCATTCCATTCCTTAACTTTCCATTCACTTCCACAACATTCAATTCCATTGCATAACATTGATTCCATTCAAACACATTACTCCCATTCTTTTACCGAGCATTCCATACCATTCTTTGAAATTCGGTTCTAATAATCAACATTCAACTTCATAACTTAACATTCCATTTGATTACACAACATCCAATTCAATTGCGAACATTGTGTCTCAATCCATTGCATAGCATTCATTCCAATCCACAAACTTCCTTTCCATTCCTTCACCCTACATTCTTTCCCCCATCTTCTATTGCTTTCCACAACATTCCATTGCATTCCACAGCATTCCATTCCTGTCCATAACATTCCATTCAATTACTCAACATTCCATAACATTCAATTCCATGCCAACACATTATTCTCGTTCTCTTACCTAACATTCAATTCCATTCATTAAAATTATTTTCTTTTATTCAATATTCCACATCATCCTATAACATTCCATTCCATTATAGAACATCCTATTCCACTTCAATCATTCCATTTATTTGTGTTGCAGAAGTTTCCATTCCGTTCCACAAAATAACATTCCATTCCTTCACATTTCATTCCTTTCCCCAACATTCTATTCCTTTCCACAACATACCATTACATTGCACAGCATTCCATTCCATTCCGTAACTTTTGATTCCATTGAAACACATTATTCTGGTTTTGTAACATAACATTAAATTCCATTCATTAAAATTCGGTTCTATTCGTCTACATTCCCCTTCATACCATAACAATCAATTTGATTACAACACATTCCATTCCATTTCAATCATTCTATTTCATTCTATTGCATAATATTCAATTCCAATCCACAAAATTGATTCCATTCCTTAAACTTCCATTCCGTTGTGAACACTCCATTCAATTCCACAAAATTCCATTCCATTTCATAACTTTAGATTACATTGAAACACAATATTCCCGTTCCTTTACCTCACATTCCATTTGATTTTTTAATATTTGGTTCTATTAATCAACATTCCACTTCATACCATAACATTCCATTCACTTTCAAAGCATCCCATTCCATTTCAAACATTCCATTTCATTTTATTGCATTAGATTCCATTACAATCCACAAAATTCCATTCCAATACTTAACCTTCCCCAATATTCCATTCCATTCAACAGCATTGCTTCCATTACATCACATTCCTTTCAATTCCATAATTTTCGATGCAACTCCAACATATTATTCCAATTCTTTTACAAAACATTCCATACCATTCATTAAAATTCAGTACATTTCTCAACATTGCACTTCATACCATAACATCCCATTCGATTATACAACATTCCAGTCAATTTCAAACATTCCATTTCATTCCATTCCATAAAATTCCATTGCAATTCACAAAATTACATTCCATACATTTAACCTCCATTCTTTACCAACATTCTATTTTTTACCCTATATTCCATTGCATTCCACACCATCCTTTCCATTCCATAACCTTCCATTCAATTCAACAACATTGCACTCAATTCCATAACATTTCATTACATTTGAACACATTATTCTCTTTCTGTTACATAACATTCCATTCCATTCATTAAAATTCGGTTCTATTCATCAACATTCCCCTTCACAGCATAACATTCTTTTCGATTACACAACATTCCATTCCATTTCAAACATTCTATTTCATTATGGTACATGAGTTTCCATTCCAATCCACAAAATTCCATTCCTTTCCTTAACCTTCCATTCATTCCTTTCTCCAACATGCTACTCCTTCCCAGAACATTCCATTGCTTTCCATATTATTCGATTCATTTCCAACACATTATTCCAATTCTGTTACATCACATTCCATTCCATTCATTAAAATTCAGTTCTATTACTCTACTTTCCACGTCATCCCATAAAATTCCATTCGATTTCACCACATTCCATTCCATTTCAAACATTCTATTTCATAAGATTCCATTCAAACAAAAAAATTCCAGTTCATTGCTTAAACTTCCATTCCTTTCCCCAACATTCTATTCCTTTCCCCAACATTCCTTTTCATTCCACAGTAGCCCATTCTGTTCCACAATATTCCATTCGATTCCTTAACATTCAATTCCATTCCAACACATTATTCCTGTACTATTACATAACTTTCCATTAATTCAGAAAAATTGGGTTCTATTAACATTCCAATTCATAACATAATATTCCATTCGATTACACAGAACACCAATTTCAAAAATTCTATTTCGTTCTATTGCATACGATTCCAATCCAGTCCCCAAAATTCCATTCCATTCCTTAAGCTCCCATTTCTTTCCCGAACCTTCTATTCCTTTCCAAATCATGCCATTACATTCCACAGCATTCCATTCCGTTACTTAACGTTCCATTCAATTCGACAATTTTCAATTCCATTGCATAACATTGATTCCATTCAAACACATTATTCCCATTCTTTTACCTAGCATTCCATGCCATTCTTTGAAATTCGGTTCTAATAATCAACATTCAACTTCATACCATAACATTCCACTTGATTACACAACATCCAATTCAATTGTAAACATTGTATCTCAATCCATTGCATAGGATTCATTCCAATCCACAAACTTCCTTTTTATTCCTTCACCCTACATTTCTTCCCCAATCTTCTATTGCTTTCCACAACATTCCATTGCATTGCACAGCAATCCATTCCATTCCATAACATTCAATTTCATGCCAATACATTCTCGTTCTCTTACCTAACATTCCATTCCATTCATTAATATAATTTTCTTTTATTCAATATTCCACATCATCCCATAACATTACATTCAATTACACAACATCCTATTCCATTTCAATAATTCCATTTCATTCTATTGCAGAAGATTCCATTCCAGTAAACAAAATACCATTCCATTCTTTCACATTTCATTCCTTTCCCTAACATTCTATTCCTTTCCACAACATACCTTTGCATTCCACAGCATTCCACTGCATTCTGTAACATTCCAATCAATTCCACAGCATTCCATTCCAATCCGTAACAATTGATACCATTGAAACATATTTTTCCGTTTTTGTAACCTAACATTAAATACCATTCATTAAAATTCGGTTGTATTCATCTACATTCCCCTTCATCCCATAACAATCCATTTGATTACACAACATTCCATTCCATTTCAATCATTCTATTTCATTCTATTGCATAAGATTCAATTCCAATGCACAAAATTGATTCCATTCCTTAACCTTCCATACCGTTCCCAACACTCCATTCAATTCCACAACATTCCATTCCATTCCATTACATTCAACTCATTCCGAACACATTATTCCCGTTCTCCTACATATCATTGGTTATCATTCATTAAAATTCGGTTCTATTAATCAACATTGCCATTCATCGCATAACATTCAATTCAATTACACAACTTTTCTTTCCAATTCATTCTATTTCATTCTGTTGCATTTGATTCCAATCCAACCCAAAAAATTACATTCCATTCCTCAATCTCCATTCTTTTCTCCAACATTCTATTGCTTTCCACAATATTCCATTGCACTTTACAGAATTCCATTCCATTCTTTTCCCCAACATTCTATACCTTTCAAAATACATACCTTTGCATTCCACAGCATTCCACTGCATTCTGTAACATTCCAATCAATTCCACAGCATTCCATTCCAATCCGTAACAATTGATACCATTGAAACATATTTTTCCGTTTTTGTAACCTAACATTAAATACCATTCATTAAAATTCGGTTGTATTCATCTACATTCCCCTTCATCCCATAACAATCCATTTGATTACACAACATTCCATTCCATTTCAAAATTCTATTTCATTCTATTGCATAAGATTCCATTTCAAACCACAAAATTCCATTGCATTGCTTAAACTTCCATTCCTTTCCCCAGCATTCCTTTCCATTCCACAGTATTCCATTCCGTTCCACAATATTCCATTCTATTCCTTAACATTCAATTCCATTCCAACGCATTATTTTTGTACTATTACAAAACATTCCGTTAATTCAGTATAATTGGTTTCTATTAACATTCCAATTCATATCATAATATTCCATTCGATTACACAGAACACCAATTTCAACCATTCTACTTTGTTCTATTGCATAGGATTCCATTCCAATCCACAAAATTCGATTCCATTCCTTAAGCTCCCATTTTTTCCCAAACCTTCTATTCCTTTCAGAAACATGCCATTACGTTCCGCAGCATTCCATTCCATTCCTTAATGTACCATTCAATTAAATAACATTCAATTCCATTGCATAACATTGATTCCATTCAAACACATTTTTCCCATTCTTTTACCTAGCATTCCATACCATTCTTTGAAATTCGGTTCTAGTAATCAACATTCAACTTCATACCATAACACTACTTTGATTACACAACATCCCATTCAATTGCAAACATTGTATCTCAATCCATTGCATAGGATTCATTCCAATCCACAAACTTCCTTTCCATTCCTTCACCCTACAGTCCTTCCCCAAACTTCTATTGCTTTCCCCAGCATTCCATTGCATTACACAGCATTCCATTCCATTCCATAACATTCAATTCCATGCCAACACATTCTCGTTCTCTTACCTCACATTCCATTCCATTCATAAATATAATTTTCTTTTATTCAATATTCCACATCATCCCATAACATTCCATTCCAATACCCAACATGCTATTCCATTTCAATCATTCCATTTCATTCTATTGCAGAACATTTCATTCCAGTCCACAAATACCATTTCATTCGTTCACATTTCATTCCTTTCCCCAACATTCTATTCCTTTCCACAACATACCATTGCATTCCACAGTGGTTCATTGCATTCTGTCACATTCCAATCAATTCCACAGCATACCATTCAATCCGTAACATTTGATACAATTGAAACATATTTCCGGTTTTGTAACTAACATTAAATTCCATTCATTAAAATTCCATTCTATTCATCTACATTCTCATTCATACCATGACCGTCCATTTGATTACACAACATTACATTCTATTTCAAACACTCTATTTCATTCTATTGCCTAAGGTTCAATTCCAAACAAAAATTGATTTCATTCCTTAAACTTCCATTCCGTTCCCAACACTCCATTCAAATCCAGAACATTCCATTCCTTTACATTACATTAAGTTCATGCCCAAAACATTATTCCCTTTTTCTTACAGAATATTCGATATCATTCATTAAAATAAGGTTCTATTAATCAACATTCCCCTTCATAGCATAACATTCCATTCAATTACACAAAATTCCTTTCCAATTCATTCTATTTCATTCTTTTACATTAGATTCCGTTCCAATCCAAAAAATTCCATTCCATTCCTTAACCTCCATTCCTTTCTCCAACATTCTATTGCTTTCCGCAGTATTCCTTTGAATTTCACGGCATTCCATTATATTACTTTCCCAAACATTCTATTCCTTTCCAATACATTCCATTGCATTCCACATCATTCGTTTGCATTTTATAACATTCAATACAATTAAACAACATTCAATTACATCCCAAAATATTCGATTCCATTCCAACACATTATTCCTATTCTGTTACCTAACATTCCATTCCATTCTTACAATTCTTTTCTATTAACCAACATTCAACTTCATACTATAGCATTCATTCGATTACAGAACATCCCATTCAATTGCAAACATTGAATCTCATTCCATTGCATAAGATTCCAATTCAACTTACAAAATTCCATTCCATTCCTTAAACTTAAATTCCGTTCCCAAAGTTCTATTCCTTTCTACAAAATGACACTGCATTCCACAGCATTCCATTCCATTCCTTATCATCCATTCAATTCCACAGTATACCATTCCATTTCATAACATTCGATTACATTGAAACAGAATATTTCCATTCTTTTACCCCACATACCATTTCATTCTTTAATATTCAGTTCTATTAATCAACATTCCACATCATACCATAACATTACATTCACTTTCACAGCAACACATTCAATTTCAAACATTCTATTTCATTCTATTGCATAAGATTAAATAATAATCCCCAAAATTCCATTCAAATCCTTAACATTCGCCAACATTCCATTCCATTCCACAGCATTGCATTCCATTGCATCACATTCCATTCAATTCCATAATATTCGATTCCACTCCAACACATTATTCCGATTCTTAAACAAAATATTACATACCATTCATTAAAATTCAGTACATTTATCAACATTGCACTTCATTCCATAACATCCCATTCGACTATACAACGTTCCAGTCAATTTCAAACATTCTATTTCATTCCATTCCATAGTTTCCATTGCAATTCACAAAATTCCATTCCATTCTTTTAACATCCATTCCTTTACCAACATTCTATTCATTTGCACTATATTCCATTGAATTCCACAGAATCCATTCCATTCCATAACCTTCCACTCAGTTCCTCAACATTTCACTCCATTCCATAACATTCCATTGCATTCGAACACATTATTCTTTCTGTTACATAACATTCCATTCCATTCATTAAAATTCGGTTCTATTAATGAACATTCCCCTTCATAGCATAACATTCTATTCGATTACACAACATTCCATTCCATTTCAAACATTCTATTTCATTATGTTGCATAAGTTTCCATTCTAATGCACAAAATTCCATTCCTTTCTTAACCTTCAATTCATTCCTTTCTCCAACATTCTACTCCTTCCCACAACTTTCCATTGCATTCCACCGAATTCCATTCCATTCCATAAAATTCCATACAATTCCACAACTTTCCAATCCATTCCACAATATTCGATTCTTCTCCAACACATTATTCCAATTCTGTTACATAACATTCCATTCCATTCATTAAAATTCAGTTCTATTACTATACATTCCACGTCATCCCATAAAATTTCATTCGATTTCACCACATTCCATTCCATTTCAAACATTCTATTTCATTCTATTGCATAAGATTTCATTCCAACCACAAAATTTCATTTCATTGCTGAAACTAAAATTCCTTTCCATTCCACAGTATTCCATTCCATTCCACAATATTCCATTCAATTCCTTAACATTCAATTCTATTCCATCACATTATTCCTGTACTATAACATAATTTCCCATTAATTCAGGAAAATTTGGTTCTATTAGCATTCCAATTCATATCATAATATTCCATTTGATTACACAGAACACCAATTTCAACCATTCTATTTCCTGCTATTGCATAGGATTCCATTTCAATCCACAAAATCCATTCCATTCCTTAAGCTCCCATTCCTTTCCCCAACATTCCATTCCTTTCCAAAACATGCCATTACATTCCACAGCATTCCATTCCATTCCTTAACGTTCCATTCAGTTCCACAACATTCAATTCCATTGCATAACATTGATTCCATTCAAACACATTATTCCCATTCTTTTCCCTGGCATTCCCTACCATTCTTTGAAATTCGGATTAATAATCAACACTCAACTTCATAACATAACATTCCATTTGATTACGCAACATCCCATTCAATTGCAAACATTGTATCTCAATCCATTGCATAGGATTCATTCCAATCCACAAAATTCCTTTCCATTACTTCACCCTACATTCCTTCCACAAACGTCTATTGCTTTCCACAATATTCCATTCCATTCCAAAGCCTTCCATTCCATTCCATAACATTCAATTCCATGCCAACACATTTTATCATTCTCTTACGTAACATTCATTAATATAATTTTCTTTTATTCAATATTCCACGTCATCCCATAACGTTTCATTCCATTACAAAACATCCTATTGCATTTCAATCATTCCATTTCATTCTAATGCAGAAGATTCCTTTTCAGTCTACAAAATACCATTTCATTCTTTCACATTTCATTCCTTTCCTCAACATTCTATTCCTTTCCACAACATACCATTGCATTCCACAGCATTACATTGCATTCTATAACATTCCAATCAATTCCACAGCATTCCATTCCAATCTGTAACATTTGATACCATTGAAACACATTTTACCGGTTTTGTAACCTAACATTAAAGTCCATTCATTAAAATTCGGTTCTGTTCTTCTACATTCTCCTTCATACCATAACAATCCTTTTGATTACACAACATTCCATTCCATTTCAATCATTCTATTTCACTCTATTTAATACGATTCAATTCCAATCCACAAAATTGATTCCATTCCTTAACCTTCCATTCCGTTCCCAACACTCCATTCAATTCCACAACATTCCATTACATTCCATTACATTCAATACATTCCCAACACATTATTCCTGTTCGCTTACACAACATTCGATATCATTCATTAAAATTCGGTTCTAGTAGTCACCATTCCCCTTCATAGCATAAAATTCCATTCAATTACACAACATTGCTTTCCAATTAATTCTATTTAATTCTGATGCATTCGATACCATTCCAATCAAAAAAATTCAATTCCAGTCCATAACCTCCATTCCTTTCTCCAACATTCTATTGCTTTCCACAATATTCCATTGCATTTCACCGCATTGTATTCCATTCCTTTCCCCAACATTCCATTCCTTTCCAATGCATTCCATTGTATTCCACATCATTCCTTTGCATTCCATAACATTCAATACAATTCCACAACATTCAATTCATTGCATTCCATATCATTTGATTCCATCCCAACACATTATTCCCATTCTGTTAAGTAACATTTCATTTTATTCATTAAAATTGTTTTCTATTAATCAACATTCCACTACATACCATAGCATTCATTCGATTACAGAACATCACATTCAGCTGCAAACATTGTATCTCATTCCATTACATAAGATTCCAATTCAACCCACAAAATACCATTCCATTCCTTAAACTTCCATTCCTTTCCCCAAGTTCTATTCCTTTCTATAACATGTCACTGCATTCCACAGGATTCCATTCTATTCCTTAACATTCCATTCAGTTCCACAGAATTCCATTCCATTTCATAACTTTCGATTACATTGAAACACAATATTCCCACTCTTTTACATCACATTCCATTTCATTCTTTAATGTTCGGTTCTATTAATCAACATTCCACTTCATACCTTAACATTCCATTCACTTTCACAGCATCACATTCCATTTCAAACATTCCATTTCATTCTATTGCCTAAGATTCCATTGCAATCCACAAAATTCCATTCCAATCCTGAACCTTCCCCAACATTCCATTTAATTCCACAGCATTGCAGTCCATTACATCACATTCCATTCAATTCCATAATATTCGATTCCACTCCAACACATTATTCCCATTCTTTTACAAATATTACATATCATTCATTAAAATTCAGTGCATTTATCAACATTGCACTTCATATCGTAACATCCCATTCGATTATACAACATTCCTGTCAATTTCAAACATTCTATTTCATTCCATTCCATAGTTTCCATTGCAATTCACAAAATTCCATTCCATTCTTTTAACATCCATTCCTTTACCAACATTCTATTCCTTTACACTGCATTACATTGCATTCCACAACATCCTTTCCATTCCATAACCTTCCATTCAATTTCACAACACTGCACTCCATTCCATAACATTCCGTTGCTTTCGAACACATTATTCTCTTTCTGTTACATAACGTTCCATTCCATTCATTACAACTCGTTTCTATTAATCATCATTCCCCTTCATAGTATAACATTCTATTCGATTACACAACATTCCATTCCATTTCAATCATTCTATTTCATTATGTTGCATAAGTTTCTACTACAATCCCTAAAATTCCATTTCTCTCCTTAACCTTCCATTCATTCCTTTCTCCAACATTCTACTCCTTCCCACAACTTTCCTTTGCATTCCACCGAAATCCATTCCATTCCACAACATTCCATTCACTTCAACAACTTTCCATTCCATTCCATTCCATAATATTCGATTCATTTCCAACACATTATTCCAATTCTGTTACATAACATTACATTCCATTCATTGAAATTCAGTTCTATTACTCTACATACCACATCATTCCATAAAATTCCATTCGATTTCACCACATTCCATTCCATTTCAAACATGCTATTTCATTCTATTGCATAAGATTCCATTCCAAACCACAAAATTCCTTTTCACTGTTTAAACTTCCATTCCTTTCCCAAACATTCCTTACCATTCCACAGTATTCAATTCTGTTCCACAATATTTCTTTCGATTCCTTAACATTCCATTTCAGTCCAACACATTATTCCTGTTTTACTACATAAATTTCCTTTAATTCAGTAGAATTTGGTTCTATTAACATTTCAATTCATATTATAATATTCCATTCGATTACACAGAACACCAATTTCAACCATTCTATTACGTTCTATTGCATAAGATTTAATTCCAATCCACAAAATTCCGTTCCATTCCTTAACCTCCCAATCCTTTGCACAACCTTCTATTCCTTTCCAAAACATGCCATTATATTACACAGCATTCCATTCCATTCTTTAACGTTCCATTCAATTTCACACATTCATTTCCATTGCATAACATTGATTCCATTCAAACACATTATTTCCATTCTCTTACCTTGCATTCCATACCAGTCTTTGAAATTAGGTTCTAATAATCAACATTCAACTTCTTAGCATAAAATTCCATTTGATTACACAAAATCCCATTCAATTGCAAACATTGTATCTCAATGAATTGCATAGGATTCAATCGAATCCACAAACTTCCTTTCAATTCCTTCACCCTACTTTCCTTCCCCAATCTTCTATTGCTTTCCACAACATTCCATTGCATTCCACAGCATTCCATTCCTGTCCATAACATTCAATTCAATTCCACAATATTCCATTCCATTCCATAATATTCAATTCCATGCCAACACATTATTTCCATTCTCTTACCTAATATTCCATTCCATTCACTAAAATTATTTCCTTTTATTCAATATTCCACATCATCCCATAACATTCCATTCCATTACACAACATGCTATTCCATTTCAATAATTCCATATCATTCTATTGCAGCAGATTCCATTCCATTCCACAAAATACCATTCCATTCCTTCACATTTCATTCCTTTCAGCAACATTCTATTCCTTTCCACAACATACCATTACATTCCACAGCACACCATTGCATTCTGAAACATTCCAGTCAATACCACAACATTCCATTCCAATCCGTAACATTTGATTCCATTGACACCCATTATTCTGGTTTTGTAATGTAACATTAAACTCCAATCATTAAAATTCGGTTCGATTCACCTACATTCCACTTCATACCATAAAAATCCATTTGATTACACAACATTCCATTCCATTTCAATGATTCTATTTCATTCTATTGCATAAGATTCAATTCCAATCCACAAAATTGATTCGACACCTTAAACTTCAGTTCTGTTCCCAACACTCCACTCAATTCCACAACATTCCATTCCATTCCATTACATTCAATTCAGTCCCAACACATTATTCCCGTTATCTTACAGAATATACGATATCATTCATTAAAATTCGGTTCTATTAATCAACATTCCCCTTCATAGCATAACATTACATTCAATGACACAACATTCCTTTCCAATTCATTGTATTTCATTCTGTTGCGTTAGATTCCATTCCAATCCAAAAAATTCCATTCCATTCCTGAACCTCTATTCCTTTCTTTAACATTCTATTGCTTTCCACAATATTACATTGCATTTCACAGCATTCCATTCCATTCTTTTTCTCAACATTCTATTCCTTTCCAATACATTCCAAGCATTCCACATCATTCCTTTGCATTCCATAACAATCAGCATAATTACACAACATTCAATTACATTCCAAAACATTCGATTCCATTCCAACACATTATTCCATTCTGTTAACTTCCATTCCATTCCATTCATTAAAATTGTTTTCTATTAATCAACATTCCACTTCATAGCATAGCATTCATTTGATTACAGAACATCCCATTCATTTGCAAACACTGTATCTCATTCCATTACATAAGATTCCAATTCAGCCCACATAATTCCATTCCATTCCTTAAAGTTCCATTCTTTTCCCCAAGGTTCTATTCCTCTCTACAACATGACACTGCATTCCACAGCATTCCATTCCATTCCTTAACATTCCGTTCAATTCCAAAGCATTCCATTCCATTTCATAACGTTCGATTACATTGAAACACAATATTCCCGTTCTTTTACCTCACATTCCATTTCATTATTTAATATTCGTTTCTGTTAATCAACATTCCACTTCATACCATAACATTACATTCAATTTCACAGCAACCCATTCCATTTCAAACATTCTATTTCATTCTATTGCATAAGATTCCATTACAATCCACAAAATTCCATTCCAATCCTTAACCTTCCACAACATTCCATTCCATTCCACAGCATTGCACTACATTACATCACATTCCATTCAATTCCATAATATTCGATTCCAGTACAACACATTATTCCCATTCTTTTACAAAATATTCCATAACATTCATTAAAATTCAATACATTTATCAACATTGCACTTCATTCCATAATATCCCATTCGATTAAACAACATTCCAGTCAATTTCTAACATTTTATTTCATTCCATTCCATAAGTTTCCATTGCAATTCACAAAAATCCATTCCATTTTTAACGTCCATTCCTTTACCAACATTCTGGTCCTTTACACTCATTCCATTGCATTCCACAGCATCCTTTCCATTCCATAACCTTCCTTTCACTTCCACAACATGTACTAAATTCCATAATATTCCATTCATTCGAACACATTATTCTCTTTCTGTTACTTAACATTCCATTCCATTCATTAAAATTTGGTTCTATTAATCAACATTCCCCTCATAGAAGATCATTCCATTCGATTACACAAGATTCCATTCCATTTCAAACATTCTATTTCATTAGGTTGCATAAGTTTCCATTCCAATCCACAACATTACATTCGTTTCCTTAACCATCCATTCATTGCTTTCTCCTACATTCTACTCCTTCCCACAACATTCCATTGCATTCCACCGAAATCCATTCCATTCCATAACATACCATTCAATTCCACAACTTTCCATTCCATTCAATAATATTTGATTCATTTCCAATACCTTATTTCAATTCTGTTACCTAACATTCCATTTCATTCATTAAAATTCAGTTCTAATACTCTGCATTCCACGTCATCCCATAAAATTCCATTCGATTCCACCACATTCCATTACATTTCAAACATTCTATTTCATTCTCTTGCATAAGATTCCATTCCAAACCACAAAATTCCATTTCATTGCTTAAACTTTCATTCCTTTACCCAACATTCTTTCCATTCCACAATATTCCATTCGATTCCTTAACATTCAATTCCATTCCAACACATTATTCCTGTACTATTACATAACTTTCAAATAATTCATCAAAATTCGGTTCTATCAACATTCCCATTCATACCATAATATTCCATTTGATTACACAGGACACAAATTTCAACCATTCTATTTCGTTTTTTCCATAGTGTTCCATTCCCATCCACACAATTCTGTTCCATTCCTTAAGCTCCCATTCTTTTCCCCAACCTTCTATTCCTTTGCAAAACATTGCATTACATTCTACAGCATTCCATTCCATTCCTTAACGTTCCATTCAATTCCTCAACATTCAATTCCATTGCATAACATTGATTCCATTCAAACACATTATTCCCATTCTTTTACCTAGCATTCCATAACATTCTTTGAAATTCGCTTCTAATAATCAACATTAAACTTCATACCATAACGTTCCATTTCACTACACAACATCCCATTCAATTGCAAACATTGTATCTCAATCCATTGCATTGGATTCATTACAATCCACAAACGTGCTTTCCATTCCTTAACCCTACATTCTTTCCCCAATCTTCTATTGCTTTCCACAACATTCCATTGCATTCCACAGCATTCCATTCCTGTCCATAACATGCCATTCAATTCCACAACATTCCATTCCATTCCATAACATTCAATTCCATGCCAACACATTATTCTCATTCTCTTACCTAATATTCCATTCCGTTCATTAAAATATTTTCTTTTATTCAATATAGCACATCATTGCATAACATTCCATTCGAGTACACAACATCCTATTCCATTTTAATCATTCCATTTCATTCTATTGCAAAAGATTCCATTCCAGTCAACAAAATATCATTCCATTCCTTCACATTTCATTCCTTTCCCCAACATTCTATTCCTTTCCACAACATACCATTGCACACTGTAACATTCCAATCAATTCCACCGCATTCCATTCCAATCCGTAACATTTGATTCCATTGAAACAGAGTATTCCTGTTTTGTAACCAAACATTAAATACCATTCATTAATATTCGGTTCTATTCATCTACATTCAACTTCGTACCATAAAAATCCATTTGATTACACAACATTCAATTCATTTAATCATTCTGTTTCATTCTATTGCATAAGATTCTATTCCAATTCACAAAATTGATTCCATTCCTTAATCTTCCATTCCGTTCCCAACACTCCATTCCCTTCCACAACATTCCATTCCATTCCATTCCATTCAATTCATTTCCAATACATTACTTCCGTTCTCTTACAGAAAATTCAATATCATTCATTAAAATTCGGTTTTATTTAACAACATTCCCCTTCACAGCATAACATTCCATTCAATTACAGAACATTCCTTTCCAATTCATTCTATTTCATTCTGTTGCATTAGATTCCACTCCAATTCAAAAAATTCCATTCCATTCCCTAACCTCCATTCCTTTCTCCAACATTCTATTGCTTTCCACAATATTCCATTGCATTCCACATCATTCCTTTGCATTAAATAACATTCAGTACAATTCCACAACATTCAATTTCATTCCAAAACATTCGATTCCATTCCAACACATTATTCCCATTCTGTTACATAACATTCCATTCCATTCATTACAATTCTTTTCTATTAATCAACATTCCACTTCATACCATAGCATTCATTCGATTACAGAACATCCCATTCAATTGCAGATATTCTATCTCATTCTATTACATAAGACTCCAATTCTACCCACAAAATACAATTCCTTTCCTTAAATTCCATTCCTTTCCCCAAAGCTCTATTCCATTCTAAAACATGACACTGCATTCCACAGCATTCCATTCCATTCCTTAACATTCCATTCAATTCCACAGCATTCCATTCCATTTCATAATTTTCGATTACATTGAAGCACAATATTCCCGTTCTTTTACCTAACATTCCATTTCATTCTTCAATATTCGGTTTTATTAGTCAACATCCCACTTCATACCGTAACATTCCATTCAATTTCAAACATTCTATTTCATTCCATTGCATAAGATTCCATTACAATCAACATAATTCCATTCCAATCCTTAACCTTCCCCAACATTCCATTCCATTCCTCAGCATTGCATTCTATTAAATCACATCCATTCAATTCCATAATATTCGAATCCACTCCAAAACATTATTCAAATACTTTTACAAAAGATTCCATACCATTCATTAAAATTCAGTACATTTATCAACATTACACGTCATACCATAACATCCCATTCTATTATACAATAACCCAGTCTATTTCAAACATTGTATTTCATTCCAATCCATAAGTGTCCATTGCAATTCATAAAATTCCATTCTTTTCTATTAACTTCCATTACTTTACCAACATTCTATTTATTTACACTACATTCCATTGCATTCCACAGCATCCTTTCCATTCCATAACCTTCCATTTTTCCAGAATATTGCACTCCATTCCATAACATTCCATTGCATTCAAACACATTATTCTCTTTCTCTTACATAACATTCCATTCCATTCATTAAAATTCGCTTCTATTAACTAACTTTCCCCTTCATAGCAAAACATTCTGTTCGATTACACAACATTCCATTCCATTTCAAACATTCTATTTCAAAATGTGGCGTAAGTTTCCCTTCCAATCCACAAAATTCCATTCCTTTCCTTAAATTTCCATTCATTCCTTTATCAAACATTCTACTCATTCCCACAACATTCCATTGCATTCCACCGAAATCTATTCCATTCCATAACATTCCATTCAGTTTCACTACTTTCCATTTCATTCCATAATATTCAATCATTTCCAACACATTATTCCAATTCTGTTACACAACATTCCATTCCATTCATTAAAATTCATTTCTATTACTCTTCATTCCACGTCATCCCATAAAATTCCATTCGATTTCACCACATTCCATTCCATTTCAAACATTCTATTTCATTCTATTGCATAAGATTCTATTCCAAACAACACAATTACATTTCATTGCTTAAACCTCCATTCCTTTCCACAACAAACATTCCGTTCCATTCCACAGTATTCGATTCTGTTCCACAATATTCCATTCGTTTCCTTAACTTTCAATTCCATTCCAACCCATTATTCCTGTAATATTATGTAACTTTCCATTAATTCAGTAAAATTTGGTTCTTTTCACATTCCATTTCATATCATAATATTTCATTCGTTTACACAGAACACCAATTTCAACCATTATATTTCGTTCTATTGCATAGATTCCGTTCCAATCCACAAAATTCCATTCCATTTCTTAAGCTCCCAAACCTTTCCACAACCTTCTATTCCTTTCCAAAACATGCCACTCCATTCCACAGCATTCCATTCCATTCCATAATGTTCCATTCAATTCCACAACATTCAATTCCATTGCGTAACATTGATTCCATTCAAACACATTATTCCCATTCTTTTACCTAGCATTCCATACCAGTCTTTGAAATTCGGTTCTAATAATCAACATTCAACTTCTTACCATAACATTCCATTTGATTACACAAAATCCCTTTCAATTGGAAACATTGTATCTCAATCCATTGCATAGGATTCAATCGAATCCACATACTTCCTTTCCATTCACCCTACTTTCCTTCCTCAATCTTCTATTGCTTTCCACAACATTCCATTGCATTCCACAGCATTCCATTCCTGTCCATAACATTCCATTCAATTCCACAATATTCCATTCCATTCCACAACATTCAATTCCATGCCAACACATAATTTCCGTTCTCTTACCTAATATTCCATTCCATTCATTTCAATTATTTTCTTTTATTCAATATTCCACATCATCCCATAACATTCCATTCCCTTACAAAACAACCTATTCCATTTCAATCATTCCATTTCATTCTATTGCAGAAGTTCCATTCCAGTCCACAAAATACAATTACATTCTTTCACATTTCATTCCTTACCCCAACATTCTATTCCTTTCAAAAACATGCCATGCATTCCACAGCATTCTATTCAATTCTGTAACATTCTAATCCATTCCACAGTATTCCATTCCAATCCGTAACGTTTGATTCCATTGAAACCCATTATTCCGGTTTTGTAACATAACATTAAATTCCATTCATTAAAATTTGGTTCTGTTCATCTACATTCTCCTTCATACCATTTGATTACACAACATTCCATTCCATTTCAATCATTCTATTTCATTCTATTGCATAACATTCTATTCCAATCCACAAAATTGATTCCATTCCTTAACCATCCATTCCTTCCCAACACTCCATTCAGTTCCACAACATTCCTTTCTATTCCATTACATTCAATTCACTCCCAACACATTATTCTCATTCTATTACAGAAGATTCAATATCATTCATTAAAATTTGGTTCTATTATTCAATATACCCCTTCAAAGCATAACATTCCATTCAATCACTTAACATTCCTTTCCAATTCATTGTATTTCATTCTGTTGCGTTAGATTCCATTCCAATTAAAAAATTCCATTCCATTCCTTAACTTCCATTCCTTTCTCCAACATTCTATTGCTTTACACAACATTCCATTGCATTTCACAGCATTCAATTCCATTCCTTTAACCAACATTCTATTCCTTTCCAATACATTCAATTGCATTCCACATCATTCCTTTGCTTTCCATAACATTCAATACAATTCCACAACATTCAATTACATTCGAAAACATTCGATTCCATCCCAACACATTATTTCCATTCTCTTACGTAACATTTCATTATATTCATTAAAATTGATTTCTATTAATCAACATTCCACTACATACCATAGCATTCATTTGATTACAGAACATCCCATTCAACTGCAAACATTGTATCTCAATCCATTGCATTGATTCATTCCTATCCACAAACTGCCATTCCATTTCTTCACCCTACATTTCTTCCCCAATCTTCTATTGCTTTCCACCACATTAAATTGCATTCCACAGCATTCCGTTTCATTCCATAACATTCAATTCCATGCCAACACATTATTCCCGTTCTTTTACCTAACATTCCATTCCATACAATAATATAATTTTACTTTTTTCAATATTTCAACTCATCCAATAACATTCCATTCCATTACACAACATCCTATTCCATTTCAATCATTCCATTTCAGTCTATTGCAGAATTTTCCATTCCAGTAAACAAAATACCATTCCATTCTTATACATTTCATTCCTTACCCCAACATTGTATTCCATTCCACAACGTACCATTGCATTCCACAGCATTCCTTTGCACTCGGTAACATTCCAATCAATTCCACAGCATTCCGTTCCAATCCGTAACATTTGATACCATTGAAACACATTTTTCCGGTTTTGTAACCTAACATTAAGTTCCATTCATTAAAATTCGGTTCTTTTCATCTACATTCTCCTTCATACCATAGAAATCCATTTGATTACACAACATTCCATTCCATTTCAATCATTCAATTTCATTCTATTGCGTACGATTCAATTCCAATCCACAGAATTCATTCCATTCCTTACCCTACCATTCCATTCCCAACACTTGATTCAATTCCACAACATTCCATTACGTTCCATTACATTCAATTCATTCCAAACACATTTTTCCCGTTCTCTTACAGAACATTCGATATCATTCATTAAAATTCGGTCTATTAATCAACACTCCCCTTCATAGCATAACACTCCATTCAATTACACAACACTCTTTTCCAATTCATTCTATTTCATTCTGTTGCATTCGATTCCATTCCAATCCAAAAAATTCCATTCCATTCCTCAACCTCCATTCCTTTCTCCAACATTCTACTGCTTTCCACAATATTCCATTGCATTTCACAGCATTACATTCCACACCTTTTCGCAACCTTCTATTCCTTTCCAATACATTCCATTGCATTCCACATCATTCCATTCCAATCTTTAACTTTCCATTCAATTCCACAACATTCAATTCCGTTGCATAACTTTGATTCCATTCAAACACATTATTCCCATTCTTTTACCTAGCATTCCATAACATTCTTTGAAATTCGGTCTAATAATCAACATTCAACTTCAGAAAAAAGCGTTCCATTTGATTACACAACATCACATTCAATTGCAAACATTGTATCTCAATCCATTGCATAGGATTCATTCCAATCCCCAAACTTTCTTTCCATTCCTTCAACCTACATTCCTTCCCCAATCTTCTACTGCTGTCCACAACATTCCATTTCATTCGACAGCATTACATTCCTGTCCATAACATTCCATTCAATTGCACAAAATTCCATTCCATTCCACAACATTCAATTCCCTGCCAATACATTATTCTCATTCTCTTACCTAACATTTCATTCCATTCTTTAAAATTATTTTGTTTTATTCAATAATCGGCATCATCCAGTAACCTTCCATTCCATTACACAACATCCTATTCCATTTCAATCATTCCACTTCATTCTATTGCAGAAGATTCCATTCCAGTCCACAAAATACGATTCTATAGTTCATATTTCATTCCTTTCCCCAACATTCTATTCCTTTCCACAACACACCATTGCATTCCACAGCATTCCATTGCATTCCGTAACATTGCAATCAATTCCACAGCATTCCATTCCAAACTGTAACATTTGATTCAATTGAAACACATTATTACGGTTTTGTATCCTAACATTAAATTCCATTCATTAAAATTCGGTTCTATTCATCTACAATCCCCTTAGTACCATAACAATTCATTTGATTACACAACATTCCATTCCATTTCAATTATTGTATTTCATTCTATTGCATAAGATTCAATTCCAATCCAAAAAATTGATTCCATTCCTTAACCTACCATTCCGTTCTCAACACTCCATTCAATTCCACAACATTCCATTCCATTCATTTCATTCGCAACACATTATTCCCGTTCTCTTACAGAACATTCGATATCATTCATTCAAATACGGTTCTATTAATCAACATTCCACTTAATAGCCTAACATTCCATTCAATTACACAACATGCCTTTCCAATTCATTGTATTTCATTCTGTTGCATTAGATTCCTTTCTAATCCAAAAAATTCCATTCCATTCCTTTACGTCCATTCCTTTCTCCAACATTCTATTGCTTTCCACAATATTCGATTGCATTACACAGCATTCCATTCCATTCCTTTCCCAAACATTCTATTCCTTTCCAATACATTCCATTACATTCCATAACATTCAATGCACTTCCACAACATTCAGCTACATTCCAAAACATTGGATTCCATTCCAACACATTATTCCCATTCTGTTACCTAACATTCCATTCATTCATCAAACTTCTTTTCTATTACTCAGCATTCCACTTCATACCATAGCATTCATTCGATTACAGAACATCCCATTCAACTGCAAACATTGTATTTCATTCCATTATATAACATTCCAACTCAACCCACAAAATTCCATTCCATTCCTTAAACTTCGATTCCTTTCCCCAAAGTTCTATTCCTTTCCACAACATGACACTGCATTCCACAGCATTCCATTCAATTCCAAACATTCCATTGAATTCCACAGCCTTCCATTCCTTTTCATAACTTTCGAATACATTGAAACACAATATTCCCATTCTTTTACGTCACATTCCATTTCATTCTTTAATATTCGCTTCTATTAAACAACATTACACTTCATACCATAACATTCCATTCACTTTCACAGCATCCCATTCCATTTCAAACGTTCTATTTCATTCTATTGCATAAGATTCCATTTCAATCCACAAAATTCCATTCCAATCCTTAACCTTCCCCACCATTCCATTCCATTCCACAGCATTGCATTCCGTTACATCACATTCCATTCTATTCGATAATATTCGATTCCACTCCAACACATTATTCCCATTCTTTTACAAAACATTCCATACCATTCATTAAAATTCAGTACATTTTCAACATTTCACTTCATACCATAACATCCCATTCGATTATACAACATTCCAGTCAATTTCAATCATTCTATTTCATTCCATTCCATAAATTTCCATTGTTATTCACAAAATTACATTTCATTGCTTAAACTTCCATTCCTTTCCCCAACATTCTATTCCTTTCCCCAACATTCCTTTCCATTCCACAGTATTCCATTCCATTCCACAATATTCCATTCGATTCCTTAACATTCAATTCCATTCCAACACATTATTTCTGTACTATTACATAACTTTCCATTAATTCAGTTAAATTTGGTTCTATTAACATTCCAATTCATATCATAATATTCCATTCGATTACAAGGAACACCAATTTTAACCATTCTATTTGGTTCTATTGCACAGAATTCCATTCCAATCCACAAAATTCCATTCTCTTCCTTGACCTTCCCTGCATTTCCCCGTCGTTCTATACCTTTGCAGTACTTTCCATTGCATTCCACTTCATTCCATTCCATTTCGTAACATTCCATTCAATTCCACAGCATTCCATTCCACTCCCTAACATTCGACACCATTCGAACACGTTATTCGGATTATTACCTAACATTCCAATCCACTCTTCAAAATTCGGTTCATTTAATCAGCATTCCACTTCATACCATAACATTCATTCCTTTACACATCATTCCATTCCTTTTAAAACATTCTATTTCATTCTGTTGCATAACACTCCATTACAGTCCACACAATTCCATTTCATTTCTTAACCTTCCATTCCTTTCCCCAAAATTCTATTCCTTTCCCCAACATCCCATTAAATTCCACAGCGCTCCATTCAATTCCACAATATTCCATTCCATTCCTTAATATTCGATTCCATTCCAACCCGTTATTCCCATTCTATTACATAGCATTCCATTGATTCAGTAAATTCTGGTTCTGTTAATTAACATTCAAATTAATACCAAAGTATTCCATTCGATTACAAAGAACACCATTCCATTTCAACCATCCTATTCCGTTCTATTTGATAGGATTCCATTTCAGTACACAAAATTACATTCCATTCCTTTCCCCAACGTTCTGTTCCTTTCCACAACATGCCATTGCATTTCACAGCATTCCTTAACATTCCATTCAGTTCCACAACGTTAAATTCCATCCCATAACATTTGATTCCATTCAAATACATTACTCCCGTTGTTACCTAACATTGCATTCCATTCTTTGAAAATCCGTTTTATTAATCCATTTTTCACTTCATTCCATAGCATTCAATTCCATTTCACAGCATCGAATACTATTTCAAACCTTCTATTTCATTCTATTGCATAAGATTAAATTCCAATCCACAAAATACCATTCTATTCTTCAACCTTCTATTTCTTTCCCACCATTCAATTACTTCCACAACATTCTATTGGATTCCACAGCATTCCATTCCATTCCTTTACATTCCATTCAATTTCACAACATTCAATTCCATTCAATAAACTTTGATTCCATTCATACATTCCCATTGTTACCTAATATTCCATTCCATTCGTTGAAAGTCGGTTCTATTAATCAACATTTCGCTTTATACCATAACCTTCCATTCGAATACACAACATCCCATTCAATTGCAAACACTGAATCTCATTCAATTGCGTAAGATTTCGTTCCAACCCACAGAATTCCTTTCCATTCCTTCACCCTCAATTCCTTTCCCCAACTTTCTATTGTTTCCACAATATTCCATTGTATTCCACAGCATTCCATTCCTGTCCATAATATTCCATTCAATTCCACAACATTGCATTCCATTCCATTACATTCAATTCCATGCCAACACATTATTCACATTCTGTTACCCAACATTCCATTTGATTCATTAAAATTCACTTCTATTCATCAACATTTCACTTTCTTTCATAATATTCCAGTCGATTACACAACATTCCATTCCATTTCAATCATTCTATTTTTTCCTATTTCATAAGATTCCATTAAATTCCACAAAATTCCATTTCATTCCTTAACATTCCATCTTTTCCCTAACGTCTATACTTTCCACTACATGCCATTGCATTTCAAAGCCTTCCATTCCATTCCTTTAACAAACGTTCTATTCTTTTCCACAACATGCCAAAGCATTTCATAGCATTCCATTCCATTCCTTAACATTCCATTCAATTGCACAACATTAAATTCCATTCCATAACAATTGATTCTCTTCAAACACATTATTCCCATTGTTACCTAATATTGCATTCCATTCTTTGAATATCGGTTCTATTAATCAACATTCCAGGTCATAACACAATTTTCCATTTGAATACACAACATCCCATTCAATTGCAAACATATTATCTCATTCCATTGCATAAGATTCCATTGCAATCAACAAAATTCCTTTCCATTGCTTAACCTTCCATTGCTTTCCCTAACATTATATTCCTTTCCACAACATTCCACTGCATTCCACAGCATTCCATTCCATTCTGTAACATTCCATTCAATTCAACAATACTCCATTCCATTCCAAAACATTCCATTCCTTTCCATTCCATACGATTCCATTCCAACACATTATTCCCATTCTTTTATAAACATTCCATACCATTCTTCAAATTAAGGTTCTATTAATCAACATTGAACTTCATACCATAACATTACATTCAATTATTCAATATTCAAGTCCATTTCACACATTCTGTTTCATTATACTGCCTAAGATTCCATTGTAATCCACAAAATTCCATTCCATTACATAACCTTTCCCCAACATTCCATTCAATTCCACAGCATTCCGATCCATTTCATAATTTTCGATTACATTGAAACACAATATTCCCATTCTTTCACCTCACATTCCATTTCATTCTTTAATATTTGGTTCTATTAATCAACATTTCAGTTCATACAATAACATTCCATTCAGTTTCACAGCATCCAATTCCATTTCAAATATTCTATTGCATAAGGTTCCATTACAATCCACAAAATTCCATTCCAATCCTTAACCTTCCCCAACATTCCATTCCATTCCACAGCATTGCATTCCATTACATCACACTCAGTTCAATTCCATAATATTCGATTCCACTCCACCACATTATTCCCATTCTTTTCAATAACATTCCATACCATTCATTAACATTCAGTACATTTATCAACATTGCACTTCACACAATAACATCCCATTCGATTATACAACATTCCAGACAGTTTCAAGCATTCTATTTCATTCCATTCCATAAGTTTCCATTGCAATTCACAAAATTCCATTCCACTCTTTTAACGTCAATTCCTTTAACAATATTCTATTCCTTTACACTACATTCCATTGCATTCCACAGCATCCTTTCTATTCCACAACATTCCTTTCAGTTCCACAACATTGCACTCCATTCCATAACATTCCATTGCATTCGAAAATATTATTCTCGTTCTCTTACCCAACATTCCATTCCATTCACTAAATTTCTTTTCCATTAATCAACATTCCACTTCATATCATAGCATTCATTCAATTGCAGAACATCCCATTCAATTGCAAACATTGTATCTCATTCCATTACATAAGATTCCAATTCAACCCACAAAAGTCCATTCCATTCCTTAAACTTCCATTCCTTTTCACAAAGTTCTATTCCTTTCTACCACATGACACTGCATTCCACAGTATTCCATTCCATTCCGTCACCTTCCATTCAATTCCACAGCATTCCATTCCATTTCATATCTTTCGATTACACTGAAACACAGAATTCCCATCCTTTACCTCATATTCCATTTCATTCTTTAATATTCGGTTCTATTAATCAAGTTTCGACTTCATACCGTAACACTCCTTTCACTTTCACAGCATCCCATTCCATTTCAAACATTCTATTTCCTTCTATTGCATAACATATCATTACAATCCACAAAATTCAATTCCAATCCTTAACCTTCCGCAACATTCCATTCCATTCCACAGCTTTGCATTCCATTACATCTCATTTCATTCAATTCCATAATATTCGATTCCACGCCAACACATTATTCCCATTCTTTTACAAAACATTCCATACCATTCATTAAAATTCAGTATATTTATCAACATTGCACTTTATACCATAACATCCCATTCGATTATACAACATTGCAGTCAATTTCAAACATTCTATTTAATTCCATTCCATAAGTTTCCATTGCAATTCACAAAATTCCATTCCATTATTTTAACGTCCATATCCTTTACTAACATTCTATTCCTTTACACTACATTCCATTTCATTCCACAGCATCCTTTCCATTCCATAACCTTCCATTCGGTTCCACAACATTGCAGTCCATTCCATAACAATCCATTGCATTCGAACACATTATTCTCCTTCTGTTACATAACATTCCATTCCATTCATTAAAATTCGGTTCTATTAATCAACATTCCCCTTCATAGCATAATATTCTACTCGATTACAGAACATTCCATTTCATTTCAAACATTCTATTTCATTATATTGCATAAGTTTCCTTTCCAATCAACAAAATTCCATTCTTTTCCTTAACCTTCCATTCATTCCTTTCTCCAATATTCTACTCCTCCCCACAACATTCCATTGCATTCCACCGAAATACATTCCATTCCATAACATTCCATTCAATTCCAAAACTTTCCATTCCATTCCATAATTTTGGATTCACTTCCAAAACATAATTCCAATACTTTTACATAACAATCCATTACATTCATTAAAATTCTGTTCTATTACTCTATATTCCACGTCATCCCATAAAATTCCATTCGATTTCACCACATTCCATTCCATTTCAAGCATTCTATTTCATTCTATTGCATAAGATTCCATTCCAAACCCCTAATTCAATTTCATTGCTTAAGCTTCCATTCCTTTCCCAACATTCTTTTCCTTCCCCCACATTCCTTTCCATTCCACAGTATTCCATTCCATTCCACAATATTCCATTCGATTCCTTAACATTCATTTCCATTCCTACACATTATTCCTGTATTATTACATAACTTTCCATTAATTCATTAAAATTTGGTTCTATTAACATTCCAATTCATATGATAATATTCCAATCGACTACACAGAACAGCAATTTCAGCCATTCTATTTCGTTCTAATGCATAGGATTCGATTCCAATCCACAAAATTCCATTCCATTCCTTAAGCTCCCATTCCTTTCCCCAACCTTCTATTCATTTCCCAAAGATGCCATTGCATTCCATAGCATTCCATTCAATACCTTAACGTTCCATTCCATTCCACAACTTTCAATTCCATTGCATAACATTGATTCCATTCAAGCACATTATTCCCATTGTTTTACCTAACTTTCCATACCATTTTTTGCAATTCGGATCTAATAATCAACACTCAACTTCATACCATAACATTCCATTTGTTTACAAAATATCCCATTCAATTGCAAACATTGTATCTAAACCCATTGCATAGGATTCATTCAAATACACAAACTTCCTGTCCATTCCTTCACCCTGCATTCCTTCCCCAAACATCTATTGCTTTCCACAACATTCCATTGCATTCCAAAGCATTCTATTCCATTCCATAACATTCAATTCCATGCCAACACAATATTCTCGTTCTCTTACGTAACATTCATTAATATAATTTTCTTTTATTCCATATTCCACGTCATCCCATAACATTCCATTCAATTACACAACATCCTATTCCATTTCAATCATTCCATTTAATTCTACTGCAGAAGATTCCATTCCAGGCCACAAAATAGCATTCCATTACTTCACATTTCATTCCTTTCCCCAACATTCTATTCCTTTCCACAAAATACCATTGCATTCCACAGCGTTCCATTGCATTCTGTAACATTGCAATCAATTTCACAGCATTCCATTCCAATCTGTAACATTTGATTCCATTGAAACACATTATTCAGGTTTTGTAACCTAACATTAAATTCCATTCATTAAAATTCGGTTCTATTCATCTACATTCCCCTTCATACCATTACAATCCATTTGATTACACAACGTTCCATTCCATTTCAATCATTCTATTTCATTCTATTGCATAAGATTCAATTCCAATCAACAAATTGGTTCCATTCCTGAACCTTCCATTCCGTTCGCAACACTGCGTTCAAATCCACAACATTCCAAACATTCAATTCATACCCAACACATTATTCCGGTTCTCTTAGAAAACATTCGATATCATTCATTCAAATTCGGTTCTATTAATCAACATTCCCCTTCATAGCATAACATTCCATTCAATTACACAACACTCCATTCCAATTCATTCTACTTCACTCTGTTGCATTAGATTCCATTGTAATCCAAAAAATTCCATTCCATTCCTTAACCTCCATCCCTTTCTCCAACATTCCATTGCTTTTCATAATATTCCATTTTATTTCACAACATTCCATTCAATTCCTTTCCCCAAAATTATATTCCTTTCCAATACAAACCTTTGCATTCCACATCATTCCTTTGCACTTCATGACATTCAATACAATTCCACAACATTCAATTACATTCCAAAACATTCGATTACATTCCAACAATTTATTCCCATTTTGTTAACTAACATTCCATTCCATTCAATAAAATTCTTTTCTATTAATCAACATTCCACTTCATACCATACCATTATTCGATTACAGAACATCCCATTCAATTGCAAACATTGTGTCTCATTACAGTACATAAGATTCCAATTCAACCCACAAAATTCCATTCCATTCCTTAAACTTCCACTCCTTTCCCCAACGTTCTATTCTTTTCTACAAAATGACACTGCATTCCTCAGCATTCCATTCTATTCTTTAACATTCCATTCAATTCCACAACATTCTTTCATTTCATAACCGTCGATTATATTGAAACACAGTATTCCCGTTCTTTTACCTCACATTCCATATCACTCTTAATATTCGGTTCTATTAATCAACATTCCAGTTCATACCATAACATTCCATTCAGTTACACAGCATCCCATTCCATTTCAGATATTTTATTGCATAAGGGTCCATTACAAACCACAAAATTCCATTGCAATCCATAAACTTCCCCAACATTCCATTCCATTCCACAGCATTGCATTGCATTACATCGCATTCCATTCAATTCCATAATATTCGATTCCGCTCCAACACATTATTCCCATTCTTTTACAAAATATTCCATACCATTCATTAAAATTCAGTACATTTATCAACATTGCGCTTCATACAATAACATCCCATTCGATTATACAACATTCCAGTCAATTTCAAACATTCTATTTCATTCCATTCCATAAGTTTCCATTGCAATTCGCAAAATTCCATTCCATTCTTTTAACCTCCATATCCTTTACTAACATTCTATTCCTTTACACTACATTCCATTTCATTCCACAGCATCCTTTCCATTTAATAACCTTCCATTCAGTTACACAACATTGGACTCCATTCCATATCATTCCATTGCATTTGAACACATTATTCTCTTTCTGTTACATAACATTCCATTCCATTCATTAAAATTCGCTTCTTTTAATAAACATTCCACTACATAGCATAACATTCTACTCGACTACACAACATTCCATTCCATTTCAAACATTCTATTTCATTATGTTGCATAAGTTTCCGTTCCAATCAACAAATTCCATTCCTTTCCTTAACCTTCCATTCATTCCTTTCTCCAACATTCTACTCCTCCCCACAACATTGCATTGCTTTCCACTGAAATCCATTCCATAACATTCCATTCAATTCCACAACTTTCCATTCCATTCCATTTGGTTCGATTCATTTCCAACACATAATTCCAATTCTGTTACATAACATTCCATTCCTTTCATTAAAATTCTGTTCTTTTACTCTACATTCCACGTCATCCCATAAAATTCCATTCGATTTCACCACATTCCATTCCATTTCAAACATTCTATTTCATTCTATTGCATAAGATTCCATTCCAATCCACTAATTCCATTTCATTGCTTAAACTTCCATTCCTTTCCCAACATTCTATTCCTTTCCCAAACATTCTTTTCCATTCCACAGTACTCCATTCGTTGCACAATATTCCATTCGATTCCTTAACATTCGATTCCATTCCTACACATTATTCCTGTACTATTACATAACTTTCCATTAATTCATTAAAATTTGGTTCTATCAACATTCTAATTCATATCCTAATATTCCATTCGACCACACAGAACAGCAATTTCAACCATTCTATTTCACTGTAAATCATAGGATTCCATTCGAATCCACAAAATTCCATTCCATTCCTTAATCTCCCATTCCTTTCCCAACCTTCTAATCCTTTCCAATACATGACATTACATTCCATAGCATTACATGCCATTCCTTAACGTTCCATTCAATTCCACAACATTCAGTTCCATTGCATAATATTGATTCCATTCAAACATATTATTCCCATTCTTTTACCTAGCATTAAATACCATTCTTTGAAATTCGGTTCTAATAATCAACTTTCAACTTCATACGATAATATTCCATTTGATTACACAACATCCCATTCAATTGCACACATTGTATCTCAATCCTATGCATAGGATTCATTCCAATCCACAAACTTCCTTTCCATTCCTTCAACCAACATTCCTTCCCCAATCTTGTATTGCTTTTCACAATATTCCATTGCATTCGGCAGCTTTCCATTCCTGTCCATAACATTCCATTCAATTCCACAACATTCCATTCCATTCCTTAACATTCAATTCCATGCCAACACATTATTCCTGTTCTCTTACTTAACATTCCATTCCTTTCATTAAAGTTATTTTCTTTTATTCAGTATTCCACATCATCCCGTAACATTCCATTCCATTACACAACATCCTATTCCATTTCAATCATTCCATTTCATTCTACTGCAGAAGATTCCATTCCAGTCCACAAAATACCACTCCATTCCTTCACATTTCATTCCTTTCCCCAACATTCTATTCCTTTCCACAACATACCATTGCATTCCATATCATTCCTTTGCACTCCATAACATTCAATACAATTCCACAACATTCAATTACATTCCAAAATATCCGATTCCATTCCAGCACGTTATTCCACTTTGTTACCTAACATTCCATTCCATTCAATAAAATTCTTTTCTATTAATCAACATTCCATTTCATACCATAGCATTCCTTCGATTACAGAACATCCCATTCAATTGCAAACATTGTATCTCATTCCATTACATAAGATTCCAATTCAACCCACTAAATCAATTCCATTTCTTAAACTTCCATTCCTTTCCCCAAAGTTCTATTCCTTTCTACAACATGACACTGCATTCCACAGTATTAGATTCCTTTCCTTAACATTCCATTCAATTCCACAGCATTTCAAAACTTTTGATTACATTGAAACACAATATTCCCGTTCTTTTACCTCACATTCCATATCATTCTTTAATATTCGGTCCTTTACTCAATATTCCAGTTCATACCATAACATTCCATTCAGTTACACAGCATCCCATTCCATTTCAAACATTCTATTGCATAAGTTTCCATTACAAATCACAAAATTCCATTGCAATCCGTAACCTTCCCCAACATTCCATTCCATTCCACAGCATTGCATTCCATTACATCACATTCCATTCAATTCCATAATATTCGATTACACTCCAACATATTATTACCATTCTTTTACAAAACATTTCGTACTATTCATTAAAATTCAGTACATTCATCAACATTGCACTTCATACAATAACATCCCATTCGATTATACAACATTCCAGTCAATTTCAAACATTCTATTTCATTCCATTCCATAAGTTTCCATTGCAATTCGCAAAATTCCATTCCATTCTTTTAACGTCCATATCCTTTACTAACATTCTATTCCTTTACACTACATTCCATTTCATTCCACAGCATCCTTTCCATTCCATTACCTTCCATTCAGTTACACAACATTGGACTCCATTCCATAACATTCCATTGCATTCGAACACATTATTCTCTTTCTGTTACATAACATTCCATTCCATTCATTAAAATTCATTTCTATTAATAAACATTCCCCTTCATAGCATAACATTCTATTCGATTACACAACATTCCATTCCATTTCAAACATTGTATTTCATTATGTTGCATAAGTTTCCATTCCAATCAACAAATTCCATTCCTTTCCTTAACCTTCCCTTCATTCCTTTCTCCAACATTCTACTCCTCCCCACAACATTGCATTGCTTTCCACCGAAATCCATTCCATTCCATAACATTCCATTCAATTCCACAACTTTCCGTTCCATTCCATTTGGTTCGATTCATTTCCAAAACATAATTCCAATTCTGTTACATAACAATCCATTCCAGTCATTAAAATTCAGTTCTACTTCTCTACATTCCACGTCATCCATTAAAATTCCATTCGATTTCACCACCTTCCATTTCAAACGTTCTATTTCATTCTATTGCATAAGATTCCATTCCACACCCCAAAATTCCATTCCAATCCTTAACCTTCCCCAACATTCCATTCCATTCCAAGGCTTTGCAATCCGTTACATCACATTCCATTCTATTCCATAATATTCGATTCCACTCCAACACATTATTCCCATTCTTTTACAAAACATTCCATACCATTCATTAAAATTCAGTACATCTATCACCATTGCACTTCATACCATGTCATCCCATTCGATTATACAACATTCCAGTCAATTTCAAACATTCTATTTCATTCCATTCCATAAGATTTCATTGTAATTCACAAAATTCCTTTCAAATCTAAAAAAGTCCATTCCATTCCTTAACCTCCATTTCTTTCCCCAACATTATATTGCTTTCCACAATATTCCAATTCATTTCACAGCATTCCATTCCATTCTTTTCCACAACATTCTTTCCTTTGCAAAACATTCCTTTGTATTACATAACATTTAATGCAATTTAACAACATTCAGTTACATTCCAAAAAATTGGATTCCATTCCAACACATTACTCCCATTCTGTTACCTAACATTCCATTTATTGATTAACCTTCTTTCCTATTAATCAGCTTTCCACTTCATCCCATAGCATTCATTCGATTACAGAACATCCCATTCAATTGCAAACATTTTATCTCATTCCATTACCTAAGATTCCAATTCAACCCACAAAATTCCATTCCATTCCTTAAACTTCCATTCCTTTCCCCAAAGTTCTATTCCTTTCTACAACATGACACTGCATTCCACAGCATTCCATTCCATTACTTAACATTCCATTCAATTCCACAGCAATCCATTCCTTTTCATAACTTTCGAATACATTGAAACACAATATTCCCGTTCTTTACCTCACATTCGTTTTCATTCTTTAGTATTCGGTTCTATTAAACAACATTCCTCTTTATACCATAATGTTCCATTCACTTTCACAGCATCACATTCCATTTCAAATATTCTATTTCATTCTATTGCATAAGATTCAATTACAATCCACAAAATTCCATTCCAATCCTTAACCTTCCCCAGCATTCCATTCCATTCCACAGCTTTGCATTCCGTTACATCACATTCCATTCTATTCCATAATATTCGATTCCACTGCAACACATTATTCCCATTCTTTTACAAAACATTCCATACCATTCATTAAAATTCAATACATCTATCAACATTGCACTTCATACCATATCATCCCACTAGATTATACAACATTCCAGTCAATTTCAAACATTCTATTTCATTCCATTCCTTAAGTTTCCATTGCAATTCACAAAATTCCATTTCATTGCTTAAACTTTCGTTCCTTTCCACAAAATTCTATTCCTTTCCCCAACATTCCTTTCCATTCCACAGTATTCCATTCCATTCCATAATATTCCATTCGATTCCTTAACATTCAATTCCATTCCTGCACATTATTCCGGTATTTTTACATAATTTTCCATTAATTCAGTAAAATTTGGTTCTATTAACATTCCAATTCATATCATAAAATTCCATTCGATTACACAGAACACCAACTTCAACCATTCTATTTCGTTCTATTGCATAGAATTTCATTCCAATCCACAAAATTCCATTCTCTTCCTTGACCTTCCATGCATTTCCCCATCGTTCTATTCCTTTCCACTACTTTCCATTGCATTCCACTTCATTCCTGTCCATTTCGTAACATTCCATTCAATTCCACAGCATTTCATTCCACTCCATAATATTCGACTGCATTTGAACACGTTATTCCGATTATTCCCTAACATTCCAATCCACTCTTCAAAATTCGGTTCTATTAATCAGCATTCCACTTCATCCCATAACATTCATTCCTTTACACAACATTCCATTCCTTTTAAAACATTCTATTTCATTCTGTTGCATAACACTCCATTCCAGTCCACACAATTCCATTTCATTTCTTAACCTTCCATTCCCTTCCCCAAAATTCTATTCGTTTCCCCAACATCCCATTCCACTCCATACCGCTCAATTCAATTCCGCAATATTCTATTCCATTCCTTAATATTCGATTCCATTCCAACCCATTATTCCCACTTTATTAGATAACATTCCATTGATTCTGTAAAATCTGGTTCTATTAAATAACATTGCAATTCATACCTTAATATTCCATTCGATTACAAAGAACACCATTCCATTTCAACCATTGTATTCCGTTATATTTGATAGGATTCTATTTCAATACACAAAATTACATTCCATTCCTTTCCCCAACGTTCTGTTCCTTTCCACAACATGCCATTGCATTTCACAGCATTCCTTAACATTCCATTCAGTTCCACAACATTAAATTCCATCCCATAACATTTGATTCCATTCCAACACATTACTCCCCTTGTTACCTATCATTGCATTACATTCTTTGAAAATCCATTTTATTAAACCATTTTCCACTTCATACCATAGCATTCAATTCCATTTCACAGCATCGAATACAATTTCAAACATTTTATTTCTTTCTATTGCATAAGATTCCATTCAATCCACAAAATACCATTCTATTCTTCAACCTTCCATTACTTTCCCAACATTTAATTACGTCCACAACAATCTATTGGATTCCACAGCATTCCATTCCATTCCTTTACATTCCATTCCATTCCACAATCAATTCCATTCAATAACCTTTGATTCCATTCATACATACCCATTGTTACCTAACATTCCATTCCATTCTTGGAAATCTGTTCTATTAATCAACATTCCACTTCATACCATAACCTTCCATTCGAATACACACCATCCCATTCAATTGCAAACATTGAATCTCATTCCATTGCATAAGATTTCATTCCAATCCACACAATCCATTTCCATTCCTTCACACTCCATTCCTTTCCCCAACTTTCTATTGTTTTCCACAATATTCCATTGCATTCCACAGCATTCCATTCCTGTCCATAATATTCCATTCAATTCCACAACATTGCATTCCATTCCATAACATTCAATTCCATGCCAACACATTATTCCCATTCTTTTACCTAGCATTTCATACCATTCTTGGAAATTCGGTTCTAATAATCAACATTCAACTTCATACCATAACACTCCATTTGATTACACAGCATTCCATTCAATTGAAACATTGTATCTCAATCCATTTCACAGGATTCATTCCTATCCACAAACTTCCTTTATATTCCTTCACCCTACATTCATTCCCCAATCTTCTATGGCTTTCCACAACATTCCATTGCATTCCACAGCATTCCATTCCTGTCTATAACATTCCATTCAATTCCACAACATTCCCTTCCATAACATTCAATTCCATGCCAACACATTTTTCTCGTTCTCTAACCCAACATTCCATTCCATTCATTAAAATTATTTCCTTTTATTCAATATTCCACGTAATTCCATAACATTCCATTCCATTACACAATATCCTATTCCATTTCAATTATTACATTTCTATCTATTGCAGAAGATTCCATTCAAGTCCACAAAATACCATTCTATTCCTTCACATTTCATTCCTTTCCCCAATATTCTATTCCTTTCCACAACATACCATTGCATTCCACAGCATTCCATTGCATTCTGTAACATTCCAATCAATTCCATAGCATTCCATTCCAATCCGTAACATTTGATTCCATTGAAACACATTATTCCGGTTTTGTAACCTAACATTAAATTCGATTCATTAAAATTCATTTCTATTCATCTGCATTCCCCTTCATACCATAACAATCCAGTTGATTACACAACATTCCATTCCATTTCAATCACTCTATTTCATTCTATCGCATAAGATTCAATTCCAATCCACAAAATTGATTCCATTCCTAAACTTCCATTCCGTTCCCAACACTCCATTCTATTCCTCAACATTCCATTCCATTCCATCCCATTTAATTCAATCCCAACACATTATTCCCGTTCTCTTACAGAATATTCAATATCATTTATTCAAATTCGGTTCTCTTAATCAACATTCCCCTTCATAGCATAACATTCCATTCAATTACACAACATGCCTTTCCAATTCATTCTATTTCATTCTGTTGCATTAGATTGCATTCCAATCCAAAAAAATCCATTCCATTCCTTAACCTCCATTCCTTTCTCCAACATTCTAATGCTTTCCACAATATTACATTGCATTTCTCAGCATTTCATTCCATTCCTTTCCCAAAATTCTACTCCTTTAAAATACATTCCATTGCATTCCATAACATTCAATGCACTTCCACAACATTCAATTACATTCCAAAACATTCAATTCCATTCCAAAACATTATTCCCATTCTGTTACCTAACATTCCATTCATTCATTAAACTTCCTTTCTATTAATCAGCATTCCACTACATACCATAGCATTCATTTGATTACAGAACATCCCATTCAATTGCAACATTGTATCTCATTCCATTACATAAGATTCCAATTCAACCCACAAAATTCCATTCCATTCCTTTCCATAAAGTTCTATTCCTTTCTACAACATTACACTGCATTCCTGGGCATTCCATTCCATTCCTTAACATTATATTCAATACCATAGCATTCAATTCCTTTTCATAACTTTCGATTAAATTAAAACACAGTATTCCGGTTCTTTTACCTCACATTCCATTTCATTCTTTAATATTCGGTTCTATAATCAACATTCCATGTCATTCCACAACATTCCATTCACTTTCACAGCATCCCATTCCATTTCAAACATTCTATTTCATTCTGTTGCATAAGAGTTCATTACAATCCACAAAATTACATTCCATTTCTTAACCTTCCCCAACATTCCATTCCATTCCACAGCATTGCATTCCATTACATAACATTCCATTCTATTCCATAATATTCGATTCCACTCCAACACATTATTCCCATTCTTTTACAAAACATTCCATGCCATTCATTAAAATTCAGTACATTTATCAACATTGCACTTCACACCATATCATCCCATTCGATTATACAACATTCCAGTCAATTTCAAACATTCTATTTCATTCCATTCCATAAGTTTCCATTGCAATTCACAAAATTGCAGTCCATTCTTTTAACTTCCATTCCTTATCAACATTCTATTCCTTTACACTACATTCCATTGCATTCCACAGCATTCTTTCCATTCCATAACCTTCCATTCAGTTCCACAACATTGCTCTCCATTCTATAACATTCCATTGCATTGGAACACAATATTCTCTTTCTGTTCATAACATTCCATTCCACTCATTAAAATCCGGTTCTATTAATTAACTTATCCCTTGCATAGCATAACATTCTATTCGATTACACAACATTCCATTGCATTTCGAACATTCTATTTCATTATGTTGCATAACTTTCCATTCCAATCAACAAAATTCCATTCCTTTCCTTAAACTTCCATTCATTCCGTTCTGCAACATTGTACTCCTTCCCACAACATTCCATTGCATTCCACGGAATTCCATTCCATTCTATAACATTCCAATCAATTCCACAACTTTCCATTCCATTCCATATTATTCGATTAATTTCCAACACATTATTCCAATTCTTTTACATAACATTCCATTCCATTCATTAAAATTCTGTTCTATTACTGTACATTCCAAGTCATCCCATAAAATTCCATTCGATTTCACAACATTCCATTCCATTTCAAACATTCTATTTCATTCTATTGCATAAGATTCCATTCCACACCACAAAATTACATTTCATTGCTTAAACTTCCATTCCTTTCCCCAACATTCTATTCCTTTCCACAACATTCCTTTCCATTCCAAAGTATTCCATTCCGTACCACAATATTCCATTCGATTCCTTAACATTTAATTACATTCCAACACATTATTCCTGTACTATTACCTAACTTTCCATTAATTCACTAAAATTGGGTTCTATTAACATTCAATTAATATCATAATATTCCATTCGATTACACAGAACACCAATTTCAACCATTCCATTTCGTTCTATTGCATAGGAATTCCATTCAAATCCACAAAATTCCATTCCATTCTTTAAGATCCCATTCCTTTCCCCAACCTTCTATTCCTTTCCAAAACATGCCATTAAATTCCACAGCATTCCATTCCTTTCCTTAACGTTCCATTCAATTCCACAACATTCAATTCCATTGCATAACATTGATTCCCTTCAAACACATTATTCCCATTCTGTTACCTAGCATTCCATACCATTCTTTGAAATTCGGTTCTAATAATCAACATTCAACTTCATACCCTAACATTCCATTTGATTACACAACATCCCATTCAATTGCAAACATTATATCTCTATTCATTGCATAGGATTCATTCCAATGCACCAACTTCCTTTCCATTCCTTCATCCTACATTCCTTCCCCAATCTTCTATTGCTTTCTAACAACATTCCATTGCATTCCAAAGCATTCCTTTCCTGTCCATAAGATTCCATTCAATTCCACAACATTCCATTTTATTCCTTAACATTCAATTCCATCCAGCACATTATTCTCGTTCTCTTACCTAACATTCCATTCCATTCATTAAAATTATTTCCTTTTACACAATATTACACGTCATCCCATAACATTCCTTTCCATTACACAAGATCCTATTCCATTTCAATCATTCCATTTCATTCTATTGCAGAAGATTCCATTCCAGTCCACAAAATACCATTCCATTCCTTCACATTTCATTCCTTTCCCCAACATTCTATTCCTTTTCACTACATACCATTGCATTCCACAGCATTCCATTGCATTTTGTAACATTTCAATCAATTCCAAAGCATTCCATTCCAATCCGTAAGATTTCTTTCCATTGAAACATGTTATTCCGATTTTGTAACTAAACATTTAATTCCATTCATTAAAATTCGGTTCTATTCATCTACATTCCCCTTCATACCATAACAATCCATTTGATTACACAACATTCCATTCCATTTCAATCACTCTATTGCATTCTAATGCATAAGATTCAATTCCAATCAACAAAATTGATTCCATTCCTTAACCTTCCATTCCGTTCCCAACACTCCATTCAATTGCACAACATTCCATTCCATTCCATTCCATTCAATTCATTCCCAACACATTATTCCCGTTCTCTTACAGAACTTTCAATATCTTTCATTAAAATTCGGTTCTATTAATCAACATTCCACTTCATAGCATAATATTCCATTCAATGACACCACATTCCTTTCCAATTCATTTTATTTCATTCTATTGCATTAGATTCTATTCCAATCCAAAAAATTCCATTCCATTCTTTAACCTCCATTCCTTTCCTCAACATTCTATTCCTTTCCAATACATTCCATTGCATTCCATAACATTCAATGCACTTCCACAACATTCACTTACATTCCAAAGAATTGGGTTCCATTCCAACACATTATTCCCATTCTGTTACCTAACATTCCATTCATTCATTAAACTTCGTTTCTATTAATCAACATTCCACTTCATACCATACCATTCATTCGATTACAGAACATCCCATTCAATTGCAAACATTGTATCTCATTCCAGTACATAAGATTCCAATTCACTCCACAAAATTCAATTCCATTCCTTAAACTTCCATTCTTTCCCCAAAGTTCTATTCCTTTCTACAACATGACACTGCATTCCACAGCATTCCATTCAATTCCTTAACATTCCATTCAATTCCACAGCATTCCATTCCATTTCATAACTTTTTATTACTTTGAAACACAATATTCCCGTTCTATACTTCACATTCCATTTCATTCTTTAATATACGGTTCTATTAATCAACTTTCCACTTCATACCGTAACATTCCATTCACTTTCACAGCATCCCATTCCATTTCAAACATTCTATTTCATTCTACTGCTTAAGGTTCCATTACAATCCACAAAATTCCATTCCAATCCTTAACCTTCCCCAACATTCCATTCCATTATATCACATTCCATTCAATTCCATATTATTCGATTCCACTCCAGCACATTTTTAATATTCTTTTACCTAGCATTACATACCATTCTCTGAAATTCGGTTCTGATAATCAAGATTCAACTTTATACCATAACATTCCATTTGATTACACAAAATCCCATTCAGTAGGAAATATTGTATCTCAATCCGTTGCATAGGATTCATTCCAATCCACAAACTTCCTTATCATTCCTTCAACCTACATTCCTTCCCCAATTTTCTATTGCTTTCCACAACATTCCAAGGCATTCCACAGAAATCAATTCCTGTCTGTAACATTCCATTAATTTCCACAACATACCATTCCATTCCATAATATTCAATTCCATGTCAACACATTATTCTCGTTCTCTTACCTCACATTCCATTTCATTCATTAAAGTTATTTTATTTTATTCAATATTCCACGTCATCCCATAATACTCCATTCCATTACACAACATCCTATTCCATTTCAATCATTCAATTTCATTCTATTGCAGAAGATTCCATTCCAGTCCACAAAATTCCATTCCATTCCTTCACATTTCATTCCTTTCCCCAACCTTCCATTCCTTTCCACAACTACCCATTGCATTCCACAGCATTCCATTGCATTCTGTAACATTGCAATCAAGTACAAAGAATTCCATTCCAATCCGTAACATTTCATTCCATTGAAACACATTATTTCAGTTTTTTAACCTAACATTAAATTCCATTCATTAAAATTCGGTTCTATTCATCTACATTGCCCTTCATAACATAAGAATCCATTTGATTACACAAAATTCCATTCCATTTCAATCACTCTATTGCATTCTATTGCATAAGACTCAATTCCAATCAACAAAATTGATTCAATTCCTTAACATTCCATTCCGTTCCCAACACTCCATTCAATTCCACAACATTCCATTCCATTCCATTCCATTCAATGCATACCCAACACATTATTCCCGTTCTCTTACAGAACATTTTATATCATTCATTAAAATTCTGTTCTATTAATCAACATTCCCCTTCACAGCATAACTTTCCATTCAATTACACAACATTCCTTTCCAATTCATTGTATTTCATTCTGTTGCATTAGATTCCATTCCAATCCAACAAATTCCATTCCATGACTTAACCTCCGTTTCTTTTTCCAACATCCTATTGCTTTGCACAATATTCCATTGCATTTCACAGCATTCCATTCCATTCCTTTCCCCAACATTCTTTTCCTTTCCAACACATTCCATTGCCTTCCACATCATTCCTTTGCATTCCATAACATTCAGTGCAATTCCACAACATTCAAATACATTCCAAAACATTCAATTCCATTCCAACACGTTATTCCAATTCTGTTACCAAACATTCCATTCCATTCATTAAAATTCTTTTCTATTAATCAACATTCGACTTCATACCATACCACTATTCGATTACAGAACATCCCATTCAATTGCAAACATTGTGTCTCATTACAGTACATAAGATTCCAATTCAACCCACAAAATTCCATTCCATTCCTTAAACTTCCACTCCTTTCCCCAAAGTTCTATTCCTTTCTACATCATGACACTGCATTCCTCAGCATTCCATTCTATTCCTTAACATTCGATTCAATTCCACAGCATTCCATTCCATTTCATAATTATGGATTACATTGAAACATAATATTCCCATTCTTTTACCTCACATTCCATTTCATTCTTTAATATTAGGTTCTATTAATCAACATTTCACTTCATACCATAACATTCCATTCACTTTCACAGCATCCCATTCCATTTCAAACGTTCTATTTCATTCTATTGCATAACATTACATTACCATCCACAAAATTCCATTTCAATCCTTAACCTTCCCCAACATTCCATTCCTTTCCACAGCATTGCATTCAATTACATCACATTACATTCAATTCCATAATATTCGATTCCACTCGAACACATTATTCGCATTCGTTTACAAAACATTCCACACCATTCATTAAAATTCAGTACATTTATCAATATTGCACTTCATAACATAACATCCCATTCGATTATACAACACTCCGGACAATTTCAAACATTCTATTTCATTCCATTCCATAAATTTTCATTGCAATTCACAAAATTCCATTCCTTTCTTTTAACGTCCATTCCTTTACCACAATTCTATTCCATTACACTGCATTCCATTGCATTCCACGGCATCCTTTCCTTCCATTACCTTCCATTCAGTTCCACAACATTGCACTCCATTCCATAACATTCCATTGCATTCGAACACATTATTCTCTTAATATTAAATAACATTCCATTCCATTCATTAAAATTCGTTTCTATTAATCAACATTCCCCTGCATAGCATAACATTCTATTTGATTACACAACATTCCATTCCATTTCAAACATTCTATTTCATTATGTTGCATCAGTTTCCATTCCAATCCACAAAATTCCATTCCTTTCCTTAACCTTCCATTCATTCCTTTCTCCAACATTCTACTCCTTCCCACAACACTCCATTGCATTCCACTGAATTCCATTCCATTCCATAACGTTCCATACAATTCCACAATTTTCCATTCCATTCCATGATATTCGATTCATTTCCAACACATTATTCCAATTCTGTTACATAACATTCCATTTCATTCATTAAAATTCAGTTCTATTAATCAACATTCCCCTTCATAGCATAACATTCTATTCGATTACACAAAATTCCATTCCATTTCAAACATTCTATTTCATTATGTTGCATAAGTTTCCGTTCAAGTTCACAAAATTCCATTCGGTTCCTTAAACTTCCATTCATTCCTTTCTCCAACATTCTACTTCTTCCCACAACATTCCACTGCATTCCACCGAAATCAATTCCATTTCATAACATTCCATTCAATTCCACAGTTTCCATTCCATTCCATAATGTTCGATTCATTTCCAACACATTATTCCAATTCTGTTACATGACATTCCATTCCATTCTTTAAAATTCAGTTCAATTACTCTACATTCCACCTCATCCCATAAAATTCCATTCGATTTCACCACATTCCATTCCATTTCAAACATTCTACTTCATTCTTTGCATAAGATTCCATTCCAAACCACTAATTCCATTTCATTGCTTAAATTCCATGCCTTTCCCCAACATTATATTCCTTTCCCCAACATTCCTTTCCATTCCACAGTATTGCATTCCGTTCCACAATATTCCATTCGGTTCCGTAACATTCAATTCCATTCCAACACATTATTCCTGTACTTTTACATAACTTTTTATTAAGTCAGTTAAATTTGGTTCTATTAACATTCCAATTCATATCATAATATTCCATTCGATTACACAGAACACCATTTTCATCCATTCTATTTCGTTCTATTGCATCGGATTCCATTCCAATCCACAAAATTCCATTCGATTCCTTAAGCTCGCATTCCTTTCCCCAACCTCCTATTCTTTTATAAAACATATCATTACATTCCACATGATTCCATTGCATTCTTTAACATTCCATTCAATTATACAAATTCAATTCCATTGTATAACTTTGATTCCATTCAAACACATTATTCCCATTCTTTTTCCTAGCGTTCCATACCATTCTTTTTAAACTCGGTTCTAATAATCAACATTCAACTTCATACCATAAAATCTCATTTGATTACCCAACATCCCATTCAATTGCAAACATTGTATCTCAATTTATATCATAGGATTCATTCCTATCCACAAATTTCCTTTCCATTCCTTCACACATCGTTCTTTCCCCAATCTTCTATTGCTTTCCGCAACATTTCATTGCATTCCACAGGATTCCATTCCTGTCCATAACATTCCATTCCATTACACAACATTCCATTCCATTTCAATCATTCCATTTCATTCTACTGCAGAAGATTCCACTCCAGTCCACAAAATACCATTCCATTCCTTAACATTTCATTCCTTTCCCCAACATTCTATTCCTTTCTGCAATATACCATTGCATTCCACAGCATTCCATTGCATTCTGTAACTTTACAATCAATTCCACAGCATTCCATCCCAATCTGTAACATTTGATTCTATTGAAACACATTATTCCGGTTTTGTAACCTAACATTAAATTCCATTCATTAAAATTCGGTTCTATTCATCTACATTCCCCTTCATACCATGAAAATCCATTTGACTACACAACATTCATTTCATTTCAATCATTCTATTTCATTCTATTGCATAAGATTCAATTCCAGTGAACAAAATTGATTCCATTCCTTAACCTTCCATTCCGTTCCCAACACTCCATTCAATTCCAGAGCATTCCATTCCATTCCATTCCATTCAATTCATTCCCAAAACATTATTACCGTTCTCTTACAGAACATTCGATATCCTTCATTACAATTTAGATCTATTAATCAACATTCTCCTTCATAGCATAACATTCCATTCAATTACACAACATGCCTTTCCAATTCATTCTATTTCATTCTGTTGCATTTGATTGCATTCCAATCCAAAAAAATCCATTCCATTCCTGAACCTCCACTCCTTTCTCCAACATTCTAATGCTTTCCACAATATTACATTGCATTTCACAGCATTTCATTCCATTCCATTCCCCAAAATTCTATTCCTTTCCAATACATTCCATGGCATTCCAAAACATTCAATGCACTTCCACAACATTCAATTACATTCCAAAACATTCGATTCCATTACAACACATTATTCCCAATCTGTTACCTAACATTCCATTCATTCATCAAACTTCTTTTCTATTAATCAACATTCCCTTCATAGCATAACATTCCATTCAATTACACAACATGCCTTTACAATTCATTCTATTTCATTCTGTTGCATTAGATTCCATTCTAATCCAAAAAATTCCATTCCATTCCTTAACATCCATTCCTTTCTCCAACATTCTGTTGCTTTCCACAATATTCCATTGCATTTCACCGCATTCCATTCCATTCCTTTCCCCAACATTCTCTTCCTTTCCAATAAAATCCATTACATTCCAATCATTCCTTTGCATTCCATAACATTCAATACAATTCCAAAAAATTCAATTACATTCCAAAACATTCGATTCCATTCCAACACGTTATTCCCATTCTGTTACCAAACATTCCATTCCATTCATTAAACTTCTATTAATCAGCATTCCACTTCATCCCATAGCATTCTATCGATTACAGAACGTACAATTCAATTGCAAACATTGTATCTCAATCCATTACATAAGATTCCAATTCAACCCACAAAATTCCATTTGATTCCTTAAATTCCATTCATTTCCCCAAGTTCTATTTCTTTCTACAACATGACACTGCGTTCCACAGAATTCCATTCCATTCCTTAACATTCCATTCAATTCCACAGCATTCCATTCCTTTTCATAACTTTCGATTACATTGTAACACAATATTCCCGTTCTTTTACCTCACATTCCTTTTCATTCTTTATTATTCGGTTCTATTAATCAACATTCCACTTCATACCATAACATTTCATTCACTTTCACAACATCCCATTCCATTTCAAAAATTCTATTTCATTCCATTGCATAAAATTCATTCCATTCAAACACATTATTCCCATTTTATACCTAGCATTCCATACCATTCTTTGAAATTCGGTTCTAATCATCAACATTCAATTGCATACCATAACATTCCATTTGATTACACAACATCCCATTCAATTGCACACATTGTATCTCATTCCATTACATAAGATTCCAATTCAACCCACAAAATTCCATTCCATTCCTTAAACTTCCATTCCTTTCCCCAAAGTTCTATTCCTTTCTATAACATGAAACTTCATTCCACAGCATTCCATTCCATTCCTAAACATTCCATTCGATTTCACAGCATTCCATTTCATTTCATAACTTTCGAATACATTGAAACACAACATTCCCGTTCTTTTATCTCACATTCCATTTCATTCTTTAATATTCGGTTCTTTTAATCAACATTCCACTTCATACCATACCATTCCATTAACTTCACAGCATCCCATTCAATTTCAAACATTCTATTGCCTAAGATTCCATTACAATCCACAAAATTCCATTCCAATCCTTAACCTTCCCTAACATTCCATTCCATTCCAAAGCATTGCATTCCATTACATCATATTCCAATCAATTCCATAAAATTCGATTACACTCCAACACATTATTCCCATTCTTTTACAAAACATTCCATACCATTATATGAATTTCGGTTCTAATAATCAACATTCAACTTCATACCATAACATTCCATTTGATTACACAACATCCCATTCAATTGCAAACATTGTATCTCAATCCATTGCATAGGATTCATTCCAATCCACCAACTTCCTTTCCATTCCTTCACCCTACATTCCTTCCCCAATCTTCTATTGCTTTCAACAACATTCCATTGCATTCCACAGCATTCCATTCCTGTCCTTCACACTCCATTCAATACCACAACATTCCACTCCATTCCATAACATTCAATTCCATGCCAACACATTATTCTCGTTCTCTTACCTAACATTCCATTCCATTCATTAAAATTATTTTTGTTTTATTCAATATTACACGTCATCCCATAACATTCCATTCCATTACACAACATCCTACTCCATTTCAATCATTCCATTTAATTCTATTGCAGAAGATTCCATTCCAGTCCACAAAATACCATTCCATTCCTTCACATTTCATTCCTTTTCCCAACATTCTATTCCTTTCCACAACATACCATTGCATTCCACAGCATTCCATTGCATTCTGTAACATTCAATCAATTCCAAAGCATTCCATTCTATTCCGTAACATTTCTTTCCATTGAAACACATTATTCCGGTTTTGTAACCTACCATTAAGTTCGATTCATTAAAATTCGGTTCTATTCATCTAAATTCCCCTTCATACCATAACAATCCATTTGGTTACACAACATTAAATTCCATTTCAATCACTCTATTGCATTCTATTGCATAAGATTCAATTCCAATCAACAAAATTGATTCCATTCCTTAAACATCCATTACGTTCCCAATACGCCATTCAATTCCAAAACATTCCATTCCATTCCATTCAATCCATTCCCAACACATTATTCCGTTCTCTTACAGAACTTTCGATATCCTTCATTAAAATTCGGTTCTATTAACCAACATTCCACTTCATAGCATAACATTCCATTCAATGACACAACATTCCTTTCCTTTTCATTCTATTTAATTCTATTGCATTATATTCCACTTCAATCCAAAAAATTCCATTCCATTCCTTAACCTCCATTCCTTTCCCCAACATTCTATTGCTTTCCACAATATTCCATTGCATTTCACAGCATTCCATTCCATTCCTTTCCCCAACATTCGATTCCTTTCCAATACATTCCACTGCATTCCATAACATTCAAAGCACTTCCACAACATTCAATTACATTAAAAAACATTCGAGTTCATTCCAACACTTTATTTCCATTCTCTTGCCAAACATTCCATTCATTCATTAAACTTTTTTCTATTAATCAGCATTCCACTTCTTACCATAGCATTCATTCGAATACAGAACATCCAATTCAATTGCAAACATTGTATCTCAATCCATTACATAAGATTCCAATTCAACCCACAAAATTCCATTTGATTCCTTAAATTCCATTCATTTCACCAATTTCTATTCCTTTCTACAACATGACACTGCATTCCAAAGCATTCCATTCCATTCCTTAACATTCCATTCAATTCCACAGCATTCCGTTCCTTTTCATAACATTCGATTAAATTGTAACACAATATTCCCGTTATTTTACCTCATTTTCCTTTTCATTCTTTATTATTCGGTTCTATTAATCAACATTCCACTTCATACCATAACATTCCATTCACTTTCACAGCATCCCATTCCAATTCAAACATTTTATTTCATTCTATTGCATAAGATTCCATAACCATCCACAAAATTCCATTCCAATCATTAAACTTTCCCAACATTCCATTCCATTCCACAGCATTGCATTCCATTATATCACATTCCATTCAATTCCATAAAATTCGATTCCACTCCAACACATTTTTCCCATTCTTTTACAAAACATTCCATAGCATTCATTAAAATTCAGTACATTTATCAACATTGCACTTCATACCATAACACCCCATTCGATTATAAACAATTCCAGTCGATTTCAAACATTCTATTTCATTCCATTCCATAAATTTTCATTGCAATTCACAAAATTCCATTCCATCCTTTTAACTTCCATTCCTTTACCACAATTCTATTCCATTACACTACATTCCATTGCATTCTCCAGCATCCTTTCCATTCCATTACCTTCCATTCAGTTCCACAACACTGCACTCCATTCCATAACATTCCATTGCATTCGAACACATTGTTCTCTTAATATTACATAACATTTAATTCCATTCATTAAAATTCGTTTCTATTAATCAACATTCCCCTGCATAGCACAACATTCTATTTGATTACACAACATTCCATTCCATTTCAAACATTCTATTTCATTACGTTGCATCAGATTCCATTCCAATCCACAAAATTCCATTCCTTTCCTTAACCTTCCATTAATTCTTTCTCCAACATTCTACTCCTTCCCACAACATTCCATTGCATTCCACCGAAATCCATTCCATTCCAAAACATTACATTCATTTCCACAACTTTCCATTCCGTTCCATAATGTTCGATTCATTTCCAACACATTATTCCAATTCTATTACAAAACATTCCATTCATTAAAATTCAATTCTATTAATGTACATTCCACGACATCCTATAAAATTCCACTCATTTTCAATACATTCCGTTCCATTTCAAACATTCTATTTCATTCTATTGCATAAGATTCCATTCCGAACCACAAAATTCCATTTCATTGCTGAAACTAAAATTCCTTTCCATTCCACAGTATTCCATTCCATTCCACAATATTCCATTCGATTCCTTCACATTCAATTCCATTCCATCACATTATTCCTGTACTATTAGAAAATTTCCCATTAGTTCAGAAAAATTTGGTTCTATTAACATTCCAATTCATATAATAATATTCCATTCGATTACACAGAACACCAATTTCAACCATTCTATTTCGTTCTATTGTATAGGATTCCATTTCAATCCACAAAATCCATTCCATTCCTTAAGCTCCCATTCCTTTCCACAACCTTCTATTCCTTTCCAAAACATGCCATTACATTCCACAGCATTCCATTCCATTCCTTAACGTTCCATTCTATTCCACAACATTCAATTCCATTGCATAACATTGATTCCATTCAAGCACATTATTCCCATTCTTTTACCTAGCATTCTATACCATTCTTTGAAATTCGGATCTAATAATCAACACTCAACTTCATACCATAACATTCCATTTGATTACACAATATCCCATTCAATTGCAAACATTTTATCGCAATCCATTGCATAGGATTCATTCCAATCCACAAACTTCCTTTGCATTCCTTCACCCTACATTCTTTCCATAAACTTCTATTGCTTTCCACAACATTCCATTCCATTCCAAAGCATTCCATTCCATTCCATAACATTCAATTCCATGCCAACACATTTTTCTCATCTTTTACGTAACATTCATTAATATAATTTTCTTTTATTCAATATTGCACGTCACACCATAACATTTCATTCCATTACACAACATGCTATTCCATTTCAATCATTCCATTTCAGTCTAATGCAGAAGATTCCATTCCAGTAAACAAAATACCATTCCAATCTTTCACATTTAATTCCTTTCCCCAACATTCTATTACTTTGCACAACATAGCATTGCATTCCACAGCATTCCATTGCATTCTGTAACATTCCAATCAATTCCACAGCATTCCACTCCAATCTGTAACATTTGATTCCATTGAAACACATTTTTCCGGTTTTGTAACCTAAAATTAAATTCCATAAATTAAAATTCTGTTCTGTTCATCTACATTCTCTTTCATACCATAACAATCCATTTGATTACACAACATTCCTTTCCATTTCAATCATTCTATTTCACACTACTGAAAACGATTCAATTCCAATCCACAAAATTGATTCCATTCCTTAACCTCCCATTCCGTTCCCAACACTCCATTCAATTCCCCAACATTCCATTCCATTACATTACATTCAATACATTCCCAACACATTATTCCTGTTCTCTTACACAACATTCGACATCATTCATTAAAATTCGGTTCTATTTGGAAAGATTCCCCTTCATAGCATAAAATTCCATTCAATTACACAACATTCCTTTCCAATTAATTCTATTTCATTCTGTTGCATTCGATACCATTCCAATCAAAAAAATTGAATTCCATTCCTCAACCTCCATTCCTTTCTCCAACATTCTATTGCTTTCTACAATATACCATTTCATTTCACCGCATTCCATTCCATTCCGTTCCCCAACATTCTATTCCTTTCCAATACATTCCATTGCATTCCACATCATTCCTTTGCATTCTATAACATTCAATACAATTCCACAACATTCATTTCAATTACATTCCAAAATATTTGATTCCATTCCAATACATTATTCCCATTGTGTTACGTAACATTTCATTTTATTCATTAAAATTGTTTTCTATTAATCAACATTCCACTACATACAATAGCATTCATTCGATTACGGATCATCCCATTCAATTGCAAACATTGTATCTCATTCCATTGCATAAGATTACAATTCAACCCACAAAATTCCATTCCATTCCTTAAACTTCCATTCCTTTCCCCAAAGTTCTATTCCTTTCTATAAGATGATGCTGCATTCCACAGTATTCCATTCCATTCCTTAACATTCCATTCAGTTCCACAGAATTCCATTCCATTTCATAACATTCGATAACATTGAAACACAATATTCCCGCACTTTTAACTCTCATTCCATTTCATTCATTAATGTTCGGTTGTATTAATCAACATTCCACTTCATACCATAATATTCCATTCACTTTCACAACATCCCATTCCATTTCAAACATTCTATTTCATTCTATTGCCTAAGATTCCATTACTTTCCACAAAATTCCATTCCAATCCTTTAACTTCCCCAACATTCCATTCCATTCCACAGCATTGCATTCCATTACATCACATTCCATTCAATTCCATAATATTCGATTCCACTCCAACACATTATTCCCATTCTTTTGCAAAACATTCCGTACCATTCATTAAAATTCAGTACATTTATCAACATTGCACTTCATATCATAACATCCCATTCAATTATACAATATTCCAGTCAATTTCAAACATTCTATTTCATTCCATTCCATAGTTTCCATTGCAATTCACAAAATTCCATTCCATTCTTTTAACGTCCATTCCTTTACTAATATTCTATTCCTTTACAATACATTCCATTGCATTCCATAGCATCCTTTCCATTCCATAACCTTCCGTTCAGTTCCACAACATTGCACTCCATTCCATAATATTCTATTGCATTTGAACACTTTATTCTCTTTCTGTTACTTAACATTCCATCCCATTCATTACAATTCGGTTCTATTAATCATCATTCCCCTTCATAGCATAATATTCTATTCAATTACACAACATTCCATTCCATTTCAAACATTCTATTTCATTATGTTGCATAAGTTTAAATTCCAATCCACAAAATTCCATTCCTTTCCTTAACCTTCCATTCATTCCTTTCTCCAACATTTTACTCCTTCCCACAACATTCCATTTCATTCCACCCAAATCCATTCCATTCCATAACATTCCATTCACTTCAACTACCTTCCATTCCATTCCATAATATTCGATTCATTTCCAACACATTATTCCAAATCTTTTACATAACATTCAATTCCATTCATTAAAATTCAGTTCTATTACTCTGCATTCAACGTCATCCCATAAAATTCCATTATATTTCACGACATTCCATTCCATTTCAGAACTTCTATTTCATTCTATTGAATAAGATTCCATTCCAAACTACAAATTACCATTTCACTGCTTAACCTTCCATTCCGTTCCCCAACATTCCTTTCCATTCCACAGTATTCCATTGCATTCCACAATACTCCTTTCAATTCCTTAACATTCAATTCCATTCCAACATATTATTCCTGTACTAGTATACAACTTTCCATTAATTCAGTAAAATTTGGTTCTGTTAACATTCCAATTCACATCATAATATTCCATTCGATTTCACAGAACACCAATTCCAACCATTTTGTCGCTCTTTTGCATAGGATTCCATTCCAATCCACGAAATTCCATTCCATTCCTTAAGCTTCCATTCCTTTCCCCAACCTTCTATTCCTTTCCAAAACATGCCATTACATTCCACAGCATTCCACTCCATTCCTTAACGTTCCATTCAATTCCAAAACATTCAATTCCATTGCATAACATTGATCCCATTCAAACACATTATTCCCATTCTTTTACCTAGGATTCCATACCATTATTTGAAATTCGGTTCTAATAATGAACATTCAACTTCATACCATAACATTCCATTTGATTACACAACATCCCAGTCAATTGCAAACATTGTGTGTCAATTCATCTCAGAGTATTCATTCCTATCCACAAACTTTCTTTCCATTCCTTCACCCTACATTCATTCCCCAATCTTCCATTGCTTTCCACATCATTGCATTGCATTCCACAGCATTCCATTCCTGTCCTTAAGATTCCATTCAATTCCACAACTTTCCATACCATTCCATAACATTCAATTCCATGCCAAACACATTATTCTCGTTCTCTTACCTAACATTCCATTGCATTCATTAAAACTGTTTTATTTTATTCAATATTCCACATCATCCCATAACATTCCATTACATTACACAACATCCTATTCCATTTCAATCATTCCATTTCGTTCTATTGCAGAAGATTCCATTCCAGTCCACAAGATACCATTCCATTCCTCCACATTTATTCCTTTCCCCAACATACGATTGCATTCCACAGCATTCCATTGCATTCCGTAACATTGTAATCAATTCCTCAGCATTCCAATCCAATCTGTAACATTTGATTCCATTGAAGCACATTATTCCGGTTTTGGAACATAACATTAAATTCCATTCATTAACATTCGGTTCTATTCATCTACATTCCCCTTCATACCATAACAATCCATTTGATTACACAACATTCCATTCCATTTCAATCATTCCATTACATTGTATTGCATTAGATTCAATTCCAATCCACAAAATTGATTCCTTTCCTTAACCTTCCATTCCATTCCCAATACTCCATTCAATTCCACAATATTCCATTCCATTCCATTCGATTCAATTCATTCCAAACACATTATTCCGGTTCTCTTACAGAACATTCGATATCATTCATTAAAATTCGGTTCTATTAATCAACATTCCCCTTCATAGCATAATATTCCATTCAATTACACAACATTCCTTTCCAATTCATTCTATTTCATTCTGTTGCATTTGATTCGATTGCAATTCACAAAATTCCATTCCACTCTTTTAACGTCCATATCGTTTACTAACATTCTATTCCTTTACCCTACATTCCATTTCATTCCACAGCATCCTTTACATTCCGTAAACATCACTTCAGTTCCACAACATTGCACTCCATTCCTTAACATTCCATTGCATTTGAACACATTATTCTCCTTCTGTTACATAACATTCCATTCCATTCATTAAAATTCGGTTCTATTAATCAACATTCCCCTTCATAGCACAACATTCTATTTGATTACACAACATTCCATTCCATTTCAACATTGTATTTCACTTTGTTGCATATGTTTCCGTTCCAATCCACAAAATTCCATTCGTTTCCTTAACCTTCCATTCATTCCTTTATCCAACATTCTACTCCTTCCAACAACATTCCATTGCATTCCGCCGAAATACATTCCATTCCATAACATTCATTCAATTCCACAACTTTCCATTGCATTCCATAAGGTTCGATTCATTTCCAACACATAATTCCAATTCTGTTACAAAGCATTGCATTCCATTCATTAAAACCGTGTTCTATTACTCTACATTCCACTTCATCCCATAAAATTCGATTCGATTTCACCACATTCCATTCCATTTCAACATTCTATTTCATTCTATTGCATAAGATTCCATTCCAAACCATTAATACCATTTCATAGCTTAAACTACCATTCCTTTCCCAACATTCTATTCCTTTCCACAACATTCCTTTCCATTCCACAGTATTCCATTACGTTCCACAATATTCCAATTGATTCCTTAACTTTCAATTCTATTCCTACACATTATTCCGGTACTATTATATAACTTTCCATTAATTCATTAAAATTTGGTTCTATTAACATTCCAATTCATATCATAATATTCCATTCGATTACACAGAACATCAATTTCAACCATTATATTTTGTTCTATTGCATAGGATTCCATTCCAATCCACGAAATTCCATTCCATGCCTTATGCTCCCATTCATTCCCCGAACGTTCATTTCCTTTCCAAAACATGCTTTTACATTCCACAGCTTTCCATTCCATTGTTTAAAGTTCCGTTCAATTCCACAACATTCAATTCCATTGCATAATATTGATTCCATTCAAACACATTATTCCCATTCTTTTACCTAGCATTCCATACCATTCTTTGAAATCGGTTCTAATAATCAACATTCAACTTCATACCATAACATTCCATTTGATTACACAACATCCCATTCAATTGCAAACATTGTATCTCAATCCACTGCATAGGATTCATTCCAAACCACATACTTCCTTTCAATTCCTTCAACCTACATTCCTTCCTCAATCTTCAATTGCTTTCCTCAACATTCCATTGTATTCCACAGCATTCCATTCCTGTCCATAACATTCCATTCAATTCCACAACATTCCATTCGATTCAATAACATTCAATTCCATACCAGCACATTATTCTACTTCTCGTACCTAACATTCCATTCCATTCATTAAAATTATTTTCTTTTATTCAATATTCCACGTCATCACATGACATTCCATTCCATTACACAACATTCTATTCCATTTCAATAATTCCATTTCATTCTATTGCAGAAGATTCCATTCCAGTCCACAAAATACCATTCCATTCCATCACATTTCATTCCTTTCCTCAACATTCTATTCCTTTCTACAACATACCATTGCATTCCACAGCTTTCCATTGCATTCTGTAACATTCCAATCAATTCCATTCCAATCCATAACATTTGATTCCATTGAAACTCATTATTCTGGTTTTGTAACCTAACATTAAATTCCATTCATTAAAATTCGGTTCTATTCATCTACATTCTCCTTCATACCATAACAATCCATTTGATTACACAACATTCCATTCCATTTCAATCACTCTATTTCATTCTATTGCATAAGATTCAATTCCAATCCACATAATTGATTCCATTCCTTAAATTTCCATTCCGTTCCCAACACTCCATTCAATTCCACAACATTCCATTCCATTCCATCACATTCAATTCATTCCCAACACATTATTCCCGTTATCTTACATAACATTCAATATCATTCATTCAAATTCGGTTCTATTAATCAACATTAACCTTCATAGCATAACATTCCATTCAATTACACAACATGCTTTTCCAATTCATTCTATTTCATTCTGTTGCATTAGATTCCATTCCAATCTAAAAAATTCCATTCCATTCCTTAACCTCCATTTCTTTCCCCAACATTCTATTCCTTTCCAATACATTCCCTTGCATTACATAACATTCAATGCAATTCAACAACATTTAGTTACATTCCAAAAATTGGATTCAATTCCAACACATTATTCTCATTCTGTTACCTAACATTCCATTTATTGATTAACCTTCTTTTCTATTAATCAGCATTCCACTTCATCCCATAGCATTCATTCGATTGCAGAACATCCCATTCAATTGCAAGCATTGTATCTCATTCCATTACCTTCGATTCCAATTCAACCCACAAAATTCCATTCCATTCTTTAAACTTCCATTCCTTTACCCAAAGTTCTATTCCTTTCAAAGCATGGCACTGCATTTCACAGCATTCCATTCCATTCCTTAACATTCCATTCAATTCCACAGCATTCCATTCCTTTTCATAACTTTCAAATACATTGAAACACAATATTCCCCTTCTTTTACCTCACATTCCTTTTCATTCTTTAATATTCGGTTCTATAAAACAACATTCCACTTTATACCATAATGTTACTTTCACTTTCACAGAATCCCATTCCATTTCAAATATTCCATTTCTTTCTATTGCATAAGATTTCATTACAATCCACAAATTTCCATTCCAATCCTTAACCTTCTCCAGCATTCCATTCCATTCCACTGCATTGCATTCCGTTACATCACATTCCATTCTATTCAATAATATTCGATTCCACTCCAACACATTATTCCCATTCTTTTACAAAACATTCCATACCATTCATTAAAATTCAGTACATCTATCAACATTGCACTGCATACCATATCATCCGATTCGATGATACAACATTCCAGTCATTTTCAAACATTCTATTTCATTCCATTCCTTAAGTTTCCATTGCATTTCGCAAAATTTCATTTAATTGCCTAAACTTTCATTCCTATCCCCAACATTCTATTCCTTTCCCCAACATTCCTTTCCATTCCACAGTATTCCATTCCATTCCACAATATTCCATTCGATTTCTTAACATTCAATTCCATTCCAACACATTATTCCTGTATTATTACATAACTTTCCATTAATTCAGTAAAATTTGGTTCTATTAACATTCCAATTCATATCATAATATTCCATTCGATTACACAGAACACCAATTTCCACCATTCTATCTCGTTCTATTGCACAGAATTCCATTCCAATGCACAAAATTCCTTTGTCTTCCTTGACCTTCCATGCATTTCCTCATCGTTCTATTCCATTCCACTACTTTCCTTGCATTCCACTTCATTCCATTCCATTTCGTAACACTCCATTCAATTCCACAGCATTCCATTCCACTCCATAACATTCGATTCCATTCGAACACGTTATTCCGATTATTACCTAACATTCCAATCCCCTCTTCAAAACTCGGTTCTATTAATCAGCATTCCACTTCATACCATAACATTCATTCATTTACACAGCATTCCATTCCTTTTAAGACATTCTATTTCATTCTGTTGCATAACACTCCATTCCAGTCCACACAATTCCATTTCATTTCTTAACCTTCCATTCCCTTCCTCAAAATTTTATTCCTTTCCCCAACATCCAATTCCACTCCACAGCGCTCCATTCAATTCAACAATATTCCATTCAATTCGTTAATATTCGATTCCATTCCAACCCATTATTCCCATTCTATTACATAACATTCCATTGATTCTGTAAAATCTGGTTCTATTAATTAAGATTCCAATTCATACCATAATATTCCATTCGATTACAAAGAACACCATTCCATTTCAACCATTCTATTCTGTTCTATTTGGTAGGATTCCATTTCAATACACAAAATTACATTCCATTCCTTTCCCCAACGTTCTGTTCCTTTCCACAACATGCCATTGCATTTCACAGCGTTCCTTAACATTCCATTCAGTTCCACAGCATTAAATTCCATCCCATAACATTTGATTCCATTCCAACACATTACTCCCCTTGTTCCCTAACATTGCATTCCATTCTTTGAAAATCCATTTTATTAATCCATTTTCCACTTCATACCATAGCATTCAATTCCATTTCACGGCATCGAATACCATTTCAAACATTCCATTTCATTCTATTGCATAAGATTCCATTCCAATCCACAAAATACCTTTCTATTCTTCATCCTTCCATTTCTTTCCCGACATTCAATTACTTCCACAACATTCTATTGGATTGCACAGCATTCCATTCCATTCCTTTACATTCCATTCCATTCCACAACATTCAATTACATTCAATAACATTTGATTCCATTCATACATTCCCATTGTTACCTAACATTCCATTCCATTGTTTGAAAATCGGTTCTATTAATCAACATTCCACTTAATACCATAACCTTTAATTCGAATGCACACCATCCCATTCAATTGCTAACATTGAATCTCATTCCATTGCATAAGATTTCATTCCAATCCACAAAATCCCTTTCCATTCCTTCACCCTCCATTCCTTTCCCCAACTTTCTATTGTTTTCCACAATATTCCATTGCATTCCACAGCATTCCTTTCCTGTCCATAATATTCCATTCAATTCCACAACATTGCATTCCATTCCGTAACATTCAATTCCATGCCAAAAAATTATTCTCATTCTGTTACCCAACATTCCATTTGATTCATTAAAATTAACTTCTATTCGTCAACATTTCACTTTCATTCATAATATTCCAGTCGACTACACAACATTCCATTCCATTTCAATCATTCTATTTTATCCTATTTCGTAAGATTCCATTAAATTCCACAAAATTCCATTCCATTCCTTGACATTACATTCTTTTCCCCAACGTCTATTCTTTCCACAACATGCCATTGCATTTCACAGCCGTCCATTCCATTCCTTTCCCCAACGTTCTATTCCTTTCCAAAACATGTCATTGCATTTCACAGCCTTCCATTCCATTCCTTAACATTCCGTTCAATTGCACAACATTAAATTCCATTCCATAACATTTGATTCCATTCAAACATATTATTCCCATTGTTACCTAACATTGCATTCCATTCGTTGAATATCGGTTCCATTAAGCAAAATTCCACTTCATACCATTTTTTCAATTTGAATACAGAACACCCCATTCAACTGCAAACACAGTATCTCATTCCATTGCATAAGATTCCTTGCAATCAAAAAAATTCCTTACCATTCCTTAACCTTCCATTTCTTTCCCTAACATTCTATTCCTTTCCACAACATTCCACTGCATTCCACAGCATTCCATTCCATTCTGTAACATTCCATTCAATTCAACAATATTCCATTCCATTCCAAAATATTCCATTCCTTTCCATTCCATACGATTCCATTCCAACACATTACTCCCATTCTTTTATAAACATTCCATACCATTCTTCAAAATAAGGTTCTATTAATCAACATTGAACTTCATACCATAACATTACATTCGATTATACAATATCCAAGTCCATTTCACACATTCTATTTCATTATATTGCATAACATTCCATTGCAATCCCCAAAATACCATTCCATTACGTAACCTTTCCCCAACATTCCATTCCATTCCACAGCATTGCATTCCATTCCATAACATTCCATTCAATTCCATAACGTTCTATTCCTTTTGGCAACATTCCTTGGCATTCCACAGCATTCCATTCTATTCCGTAACTTTCCATTGCATTCCAAAATATTCCATTCCATTCCATTATATTCGATTCCATTTAAACACATTATTACCATTCGGTTGTGTAACATTCCATTCCATTCATTAAAATTTGGTCCTATTAACGAACATTCCACTTCATAGGATAACATTCCATTCAATTACACAACATTCCTTTCCAATTCATTCTATTTCATTCTTCTGCATCAGATTCCATTAAAATCCAAAAAATTCCATTCCATCCCTTAACCTCCCACTGCTTTCCCTAATATTCTATTTCTTTCCACTACATTCCATTGCATTCACATCATTCCATTCCATTCCAAAACATTCCATTTCATTCCATAACATTCAATTCCATTCCAAAACATTATTCCCATTCTGTTACCCCACATTACATTCCATTCTTCAAAATTCGGTTCCATTAATCAACATTCCACTTCATACCATTACGTTCATTTCCATTACACAACATTCCATTCAACTGTAAATATTATATTTCATTCTATTGCATAACATTCCATTCCACTCCACAAAATTCAATTTCATTAATTAACCTCCTATTTTTTTTCCACTTTCCATTCTATTCCACAATTTCCATTGCATTCTACAGAATTCCTTTTTATTCCATAACATTCCATTCGATTCCAAAACTTTCCATTCCATTCCATAACATTCAATTCATTCCAAACACATTATTCCCATTCTGTTACATAACATTCCATTCCATTCACTAAAATTCCGTTCTACAACTCTACATTCTACAACATCCCATAACATTCCTTTTGATTACACTACATTCCATTCCATTTCAAACATTCTATTTCATTCTATTGCATAAGATTCATTCCAAACCTCAAAATTCCATTCCATTCATTAACTGTCCATTCCTTTCCCCAAAATTCAATTCCATTCCACAACATTCAATTTCGGTCCATAGCATTAAATTCAATTCCACAGTATTCCCTTACATTCCACAACATTCGACTCCATTCCAACACATTATTCCCGTTCTAGTACATAACTTTCCTCAGACTCAGTAAAATTTGTTTCTACTAATTAACATTCCAATTCATACCATAACATTCCATTTGATTACACAGAACACCATTCCATATAAAACATTCTGTTTCGTTCAATTGCATAGAATTCCATTCAAATCCACAAAATTCCATTCTATTCCTTAACTTTCCATTCCTTTGCCAACGTTCCCTTCTTTCCACAACATTCCATTGCAGTCCACAGCATTCCATTCCATTCCTTAACATTCCATTCAATTCCATCACATTCAATTCCATTCAATAACATTTAATTCCATTCAAACATTATTCCCATTGTTACCTAACATTCCATTCCATTCTTTGAAATTCAGTTCTATTAATCAACATTCCACTTCATACCATATCCCTCCATTCGAATACACAACATCCCACTCAATTGAAAACTTTGAATCTCATTCCATTGCATAAGATTCAATTCCAATCCACAAAATTCCTTTCCATTCATTCACAGTCCATTCCTTTCCCTGACTTTCTGGAGTTTTTCACAAGATTCCTTTGCATTCCACAGCATTCCATTCCTGTCCATAACATTCCATTCATTTCCACAACTTTCCATTCCATTCCATAATGTTGGATTCATTTCCAACACTTTATTCCAATTCGGTTACATAACGTTCCATTCCATTCATTGAAATTCAGTTCTATTATTCTACATTCCATGTCATCCCATAAAATTCCATTCGATTTCACCACATTCCCTTCAATTTCAAACATTCTATTTCATTCTATTGCATAAGATTCCATTCCAAAACACTAATTAAATTTCATTGCTTAAACTTCCATGCCTTTCCCCAACATTCTATTCCTTTCCCCACATTCCTTTCATTCCACAGTCTTCCATTCCGCTCCACAATATTCCATTGGATTCCTTAACACTCAATTCCATTCCGCACATCATTCCTGTACTATTACATAACTTTCCATTAATTCAGTAAAATTTGGTTCTATTACCATTCCAATTCATAATATTCCATTCGATTACACAGAACACCAATTTCAACCATTCTATTTCGTTCTATTGCATAGGATTCCATTCCAATTCACAAAATTCCATTCCATTACTTAAGCTCCCATTCATTTCCCCAAACTTATTTTCCTTTCCAAAATATGCCACTACATTCGACAGCATTCCATTCCATTCCTTAACGTTCCATTCAATTCCACAACATTCAATTCTACTGCATAACATTGACTCCATTCAATTACATTATTCCCATTCTTTTACCTAGCATTCCATACCATTTTTTGAAATTCGGTTCTAATAATCAACATTCAACTTCATACCATAACATTCCATTTGATTACACTACATTCCATTCAATTGAAACATTGTATCTCAATCCATTTCACAGGATTCATCCTATCCACAAACTTCGTTTCCATTCCTTCACCCTACATTCCTTCCCCAATCTTCTATTGCTTTCCTCAACATTCCATTGCATTCCACAGCATTCCATTCCTGTCCATAACATTCCATTCAATTCCACAACATTCCCTTCCATAACATTCAATTCCATGCCAACACATTATTCTCGTTCTCTTACACAACATTCCATTCCATTCATTAAAATTATTTTCTTTTATTCAATATTGCACGTCATTCCATTCCATTCCATTCCATTACACATCCTATTCCATTTCAATCATTCCATTTCATTCTATTGCAGAAGATTCCATTCCAGTCCACAAAATACCATTACATTCCTTCACATTTCATTCCTATCCCCAACATTCTATTCCTTTCCACAACATACCATTGCATTCCACAGCATTACATTGCATTCTGTAACATTCCAATCAATTCCACAGCATTCCATTCCAATCCGTAACATTTGATTCCATTGAAACACATTATTACGTTTTGTAACCTAACATTAAATTCAATTCATTAAAATTCATTTCTGTTCATCTGCATTCCCCTTCATACCATAACAATCTAGTTGATTACACAAAATTCCATTCCATTTCAATCACTCTATTTCATTCTATTGCATAAGATTCAATTCCAATCAACAAAATTGATTCCATTCCTAACCTTCCATTCCGTTCCCAACACTCCATTCTATTTCACAACATTCCATTCCATTCCATCCCATTTAATTCATTCCCAACACATTATCCCCGTTCTCTTACAGAACATTCAATATCATTCATTCAAATTCGGTTCTATTAATCAACATTCCCCTTCTCAGCATAACATTCCATTCAATTACACAACATGCTTTTCCAGTTCATTCTATTTCATTCTGTTGCATTAGATTGCATTCCAATTCAAAAAAATCCATTCCATTCCTTATCCTCCATTCCTTTCTCCAACATTCTAATGCTTTCTGCAATATTACATTGCATTTCACAGCATTTCATTCCATTCCTTTCCCAAAATTCTATTCTTTCCAATATATTCCAGTGCATTCCAAAACATTCAATGTACTTCCACAACATTCAATTACATTCCAAAACATTCGATTTCATTCCAACACATTATTCCCATTCTGTTACCTAACGTTCCATTCATTCATTAAACTTCTTTTCTGTTAATCAGCATTCCACTTCATACCATAGCATTCTTTCGATAACAGAACATCCCATTCAATTGCAAACATTGTATCTCATTCCATTACATAAGATTCCAATTCACCCAAGAAAATTGAATTCCATTCCTTAAACTTCAATTCCTTTCCCCAAGTTCTATTCCTTTCTACTACATGACACTGCATTCCACAGTATTCCATTCCATTCCTTAACATTCCATTCAATTCCACAGCATTCCATTCCATTTCATAACTTTGGATTATATTGAAACACAATATTCCCGTTGTTTTACCACACACTCCATTTCATTCTTTAATACACGGTTCTATTAATCAACATACCACTTCATACCATAACATTCCATTCACTTTCACAGCATACCATTCCATTTCAAACATTCCATTTCATTCTATTGCATAAGATTCCATTACAATCCACAAAATTCCATTCCAATCCTTAACCTTCCTCAACATTCCATTCCATCACATTCCATTCAATTCCATAATATTCGATTCCACACCAACACATTTTTCACATTCTTTTACCTAGCATTCCATACCATTCTTTGAAATTCGGTTCTAATAATCAACATTCAACTTCATATCATTACATTCCATTTGATTACACAACATCCCATTCAATAGCAAATATTCTATCTCAATCCATTGCATAGGTTTCATTCCAATCCACAAACTTCCTTTCCATTCCTTCACCCTACATTCTTTCCCCAATCTTCTTTGCTTTCCACAACATTCCATTGCATTCCACAGCAATCCATTCCTGTCCGTAACATTCCATTAATTTCCACAACATACAATTCCATTCCATAATATTCAATTCCATGTCAACACATTATTCCCGTTCTCTTACCTAACATTCCATTCCATTCATTAAAATTCTTTTCTATTAATCAACATTCGACTTCATACCATAGCCTTCATTCTACTACAGAACATCCCATTGAATTGCAAACATTGTGTCTCATTCCGTTACATAAGATTCCTATTCAACCCACAAAATTCCCTTCCATTCCTTAAACTTCCATTCCTTTCCCCAAAGTTCTATTCCTTTCTACAACATGACACTGCTTTCCTCAGCATTCCATTCTATTCCTTAACATTCGATTCAATTCCACAGACTTCCATTCCATTTCATAAATTTGGATTACACTGAAACACAATATTCCCGTTCTTTTACCTCACATTCCATTTCATTCTTTAATATTCGGTCCTATTAATCAACATTCCACTTCATACCATAACATTCCTTTCACTTCCACAGCATCCCATTCCATTTCAAACATTCTATTTCATTCTATTGCATAAGATTCTATTACCATCCACAAAATTCCATTCCAATCCTTAACCTTCCCCAACATTCCATTCCTTTCCACAGCATTGCATTCCATTACATCACATTACATTCAATTCCATAATATTCGATTCCACTCGAACACATTATTCGCATTCATTTACAAAACATTCCATACCATTCATTAAAATTCAGTACATTTATCAATATTGCACTTCATACCATAACATCCCATTCGATTATACAACACTCCGGACAATTTCAAACATTCTATTTCATTCCATTCCATAAATTTTCATTGCAATTCACAAAATTCCATTCCATTCTTTTAACGTCCATTCCTTTACCACAATTCTATTACATTACACTACATTCCATTGCATTCCATGGCATCCTTTCCATTCCATTACCTTCCATTCAGTTCCACAACATTGCACTCCATTCCATAACATTCCATTGCATTCGAACACATTATTCTCTTAATATTACATAACATTCTATTCCACTCATTAAAATTCGTTTCTATTAATCAACATTCCCCTGCATAGCATAACATTCTATTTGATTACACAACATTCCATTCCATTTCAAACATTCTATTTCATTTCGTTGCATCAGTTTCCATTCCAATCCACAAAATACCATTCCTTTCCTTAACCTTCCATTCATTCCTTTCTCCAACATTCTATTCCTTCCCAAAACATTCCATTGCATTCCACCGAAATCCATTCCATTCCAAAACATTCCTTTCAACTCCACAACTTTCCATTCCATTCCATAATGTTTGATTCATTTCCAACACATTATTCCAATTCTATTACATAACATCCCATTCCGTTCCATTCATTAAAATTCAGTTCTATTGCTGTACATTCCACGTCATCCCAAAAAATTCCATTCAATTTCACCACATCCCATTTCATTTCAAACATTCTATTTCATTCTATTGCATAAGATTTAATTCCAAACCACAAAATTTCATTTCATTGCTGAAACTAAAATTCCTTTCCATTCCACAGTATTCCATTCCATTCCGCAATATTCCATTCGATTCCTTAACATTCAATTCCATTCCATCACTTAATTCCTGTACTATTACATAATTTCCCATTACTTCAGGAAAATTTGGTTCTGTTAAGATTCCAATTCATATCATAATATTCCATTTGATTACACAAAACACCAATTTCAACCATTCTGTTTCGTTCTATCGCATAGATTCCATTTCAATCTACCAAATCCATTCCATTCCGTAAGCTCCCATTCCTTTCTAGAACCTTCTATTCCTTTCCAAAACATGCCATTACATTCCACAGCATTCGCTTCCATTCCTTAATGTTCCATTCAATTCAACAACATTCAATTCCATTGCATAACATTGATTCCATTCAAGCACATTATTCCCATTCTTTTACCTAGCATTCCATATCATTCTTTGAAATTCGGATCTAATAATCAACACTCAACTTCATACCATAACATTCCATTCCCTTCAACAACTTTCCATTCCATTCCATAATATTCGATTCATTTCCAACACATTATTCCAAATCTGTTACATAACATTCCATTTCATTCATTAAAATTCAGTTCTGTTACTCTGCATTCCACGTCATCCCATAAAATTCCATTCGATTTCACCACATTCCATTCCATTTCAAAACTTCTATTTCATTCTATTGAGTAAGATTCCATTCCAAACCACAAATTACCGTTTCACTGCTTAAGCTTCCATTCCTTTCCACAAATTCCTTTCCATTCCACAGTATTCCATAATATTCCATTCAATTCCTTAACATTCAATTCCATTCCAACACATTATTCCTGTACTATTATATAACTTTCCATTAATTCAGTAAAATTTGGTTCTATTAACATTCCAATTCACATCATAATATTCCATTCGATTACACAGAACACCAATTGAAACCGTTCTCTTTCGTTCTATTGCACAGGATTCCATTCCAATCCACAAAATTCCATTCCATTCTTTAAGCTCCCATTCCTTTCCCCAACCTTCTGTTCCTTTCCAAAACATGCCATTACATTCCACAGCATTCCATTCCATTCCTTAACGTTCCATTCAATTCCAAAACATTCAATTATATTGCATAACATTGATTCCATTCAAACACATTATTCCCATTCTTTTACCTAGCATTCAATACCATTATTTGAAATTCGGTTCTAATAGTCAACATTCAACTTCATACCATAACATTCCATTTGATTACACAACATTCCATTCAATTGCAAACATTGTATCTCAATCCATTGCATAGGATTCATTCCAATCCACAAACTTGCTTTCCATTCCTTCACCCTACATTCCTTCCTCAATCTTCTATTGCTTTCAACAACATTCCATTACATTCCACAGCATTCCTTTGCACTCTGTAACATTCCATTCAATTTCACAGCATTCCATTCCAATCTGGAACATTTGATACCATTGAAACACATTTTTCCGGTTTTGTAACCTAACATTAAATTCCATTCATTAAAATTCTGTTCTATTGATCTACATTCTCCTTCATACCATAAAAATCCATTTGATTACACAACATTCCATTTCATGTCAATCATTCTATTTCATTCTATTGCATACGATTCAATTCCAATCCACAAAATTGATTCCATTCCTTAACCTTCCATTCCATTCCCAACACTCCATTCTATTCCACAACATTCCATTTAATTCCATTACATTCAATTCATTCCCAACACATTATTCCCGTTCTCTTACAGAACATTCTATATCATTCATTAAAATTCGATCTATTAATCTACTCTCCCATTTATAGCATAACATTCCATTCAATTACACAACATTTCTTTCCAATTCATTCTATTTCATTCTGTTGCATTCGACTCCATTCCAATCCAAAAAATTCCATTCCATTCCTCAACCACCATTCCTTTCTCCAAAATTCTATTGCTTTCCACATTATTCCATTGCATTTCACAGCATTCCATTGCATTCCTTTCCCCAACATCTATTCCTTTCCAATACATTACATTGCATTCCACATCATTCCTTAGCACTCCATAACATTCAATACAATTCAACAACATTCAATTACATTCCAAAACTTTCAATTCCATTCCAAAACATTATTCCCATTCTGTTACCTAACATTGCATTCCATTCATTAAAATTGTTTTCTATTAATCAACATTCAACTTCATACCATAGCATTCATTCGATTACAGAACATCTCATTCAATTGCAAACATTGTATCTCATTCCATTACGTAAGATTTCAATTCAACCCACATAATTCCATTCCATTCAGTAAACTTCCATTCCTTTCCCCAAAGTTCTATTCCTTTCTACAACATGACACTGTATTCCACATCATTCCATTCCATTCCTTAACACTCCGTTCAATTCCAAAGAATTCCATTCCTTTCATAACTCGATTACATTTAAACACAATATTCCCTTCTTTTACCTCACATTCCATTTCATTCTTTAACGTTCGGTTATATTAATCAACATTCCACTTCATACCCTAACATTCCATTCAATTTCACAGCATCCCTTTCCAATTCAAACATTCTATTTCATTCTATTGCCTAAGATTCCATTACAATCCAAAAAATTCCATTCCAATCCTTAACCTTCCCCAAAATTCCATTCCATTCCACAGCATTGGATTCCATTACATCACATTGCATTCAATTCCATAATATTCGATTCCACTCCAACAAATTATTTCCATTCTTTTACAAAACATTCCATACCATTCATTAAAATTCAGTACATTTATCAACATTGCACTTCATACCATAACATCCATTTCGATTATACAACATTCCAGTCAAATTCAAACGTTCTATTTAATTCCATTCCTTTAGTTTCCATTGCAGTTCACATAATTCCATTCCATTCTTTTAACGTCCATTCCTTTACCCACATTCTATTCCTTTACACTACATTCCATTGCATTCCACAGCATCCTTTCCATTCCATATCCTTCCATTCAGTTCCACAACATTGCACTCCATTCCATAACGTTCCATTGAATTCGAACACATTATTCTCTTTCTGTTACATAACATTCCTTTGCATTCATTAAAATTAGGTTCTATTAATCAGCATTCCCCTTCATAGCGTAATATTCTATTCAATTATATGACATTCCATTCCATTTCAAACATTCTATTTCATTATGTTGCATAAGTTTCCATTCCAATCCACAAAATGCCATTCCTTTCCTTAACGTTCCATTCATTCTATTCTTCGACATTCTACTCCTTCCCACAACATTCCATTTCATTCCACCGAAATCCATTCCATTCCGTAAGATTCATTTCAATTCCACCACTTTCCATTCCATTCGATAATATTCGATTCATTTCCAACACATTATTCCAATTCTGTTACATAACATTCCATTCAATTCATTAAAATTCAGTTCTATTACTCTACATACCACATCATCCCATAAAATTCCATTCGATTTCACCACATTCCATTCGGTTTCAAACATGCTATTTCATTCTATTGCATAAGATTGCATTCCAAAATACAAAATTCCATTTCACTGTTTAAACTTCCATTTCTTTCCCCAACATTCTATTCCTTTCCCCAACATTCCTTTCCATTCCACAGTATTCCATTCCGTTCCACAATATTCCTTTCGTTTCCTTAACATTCACTTCCATTGAAACACATTATTCCTGTTTTATTATATAAGTTTCCTTTAATTCAGTACAATATGGTTCTATTAACATTCCAATTCATATCATAATATTCCATTCGATTACACAGAACACCAATATCAACCATTCTATTTCATTTTATTGCATAAATTCTATTCCAATCCACAAAACTCCATTCCATTCCTGAAGCTTCCAATCCTTTCCACAACCTTCTATTCCTTTCCAAAACGTGCCATTACATTCTGTATCCTATTCTTAGTTTCTGAAGAATTCCAAATGAAAACTCAATTCAATAGCATTCTATTTGCAAGGTTTGTGATAGGACCAGAAGTATAACAAATGCGACTTGAAGGCATGGTGTTCTAAGAAGGAAAAATGACAAATCTCACATAAAAGATGAGCTGATTTTAACTAGTGGGGAGCAAATTATAACATGTTCACGGATATTCTGATAAATAAGAACAGAAAAATATTATAGCTACATAAAATAATGTACCCTATACACTCTAAACCTGAAGTGTCACCATCTGACTTAATTTCAGCTCAGAATTTTTTCTCTTTGCCTATTAAATTTTACTACCATTGAATCACAACCTGTTGTTTTATTTTTCCTCCCTTAAAGAACTTTTCTTCTCTTTCCAGTTATTGTAAACTAAATTAAGCTATTTATTGTCAGATGATAAACATGCCAAAAATATCTATTATACATAGAAATAGGAAAATTTCTTAGGCAAAATGAGCATTTTTTTCTGAGATAACAGAATTTATCATTTATTTAGGTACAAATTTCTCATTTATATTAAATAGGCAAAAATATAAAATTCTCATCTTCTTAATGATCTCTGTGGGCATGAGCCCAGCACAAGTTGGTAATTTTACAGTAATTTTTCCATAAATATGCTATAGATTTACTACACAGATGTTGGTTAGAAAGATGTGTGTGTGTGCATGTGTGTGTGCGTGTGTGTGTGTGCATGTGTGTGTGTGTGTGTGTGTGTGTGTGCGTGTGTGTGTGTGTGCACATGCACATGTGCAGCACTCTAGCTACCTTCCCTTGCATTGCTCTTACATTTTGGCATTAGGATAAAAAATCAGTCCAAATATGAAGGATGGAAATGGGAAAATAGGAGTTAAAGTTGCTTCCTTCCAAATTAAATTTAACTCTCGCCAAAAAACTGGCAACAGTTTTCTTTTTTTTAATATAATTTATTTTATTATCATTAATTTACAATTACATGTGCAATATTACGATCATTAAACCACCCCTTCATCAGGTCCCCCCCACCAACCCCATTACAGTCACTGTCCATCAGCGTAGTGAGATGCTATAGAATCACTACTTGTCTTCTCTGAGTTGTACTGCCCTCCCCGTGCTCCCCCAACATTACATCTGCTAATCGTAATGCCCCTTTGTCCCTCTTATCCCTCCCTTCCCGCCCATGTTCCCCAGTCCCTTTCCCTTTGGTAACTATTAGTCCGTTCTTGGGTTCTGTGAGTCTGCTGCTGTTTTGTTCCTTCAGTTTTTTTCTTTGTTCTTATACTCCACATATGAGTGAAATCATTTGATACTTGTCTTTTTTCGGCTTGGCTTATTTCACTGAGCATAATACTCTCTAGCTCCATCCATGTTGTTGCAAATGGTAGGATTTGTTTTCTTCTTATTGCTGAATAATATTCCATTGTGTATATGTACCACCTCTTCTTTATCCATTCATCTACTGATGGACACTTAGGTTGCTTCCATTTCTTGGCTATTGTAAATAGTGCTGTGATAAACATAGGGGTGCATCTGTCTTTTTCAAAGTGGGCTGCTGCATTCTTAGGGTAAATTCCTAGGAGTGGAATTCCTGGGTCAAATGGTATTTCTATTTTGAGTTTTTTCAGGAACCTCCATACTGCTTTCCACAATGGTTGAACTAATTTGCAGTCCCACCAGCAGTGTAGGAGGGTTCCCTTTTCTCCACATCCTCGCCAACATTTGTTGTTGTTTTGTGTTTTGGATGTTGGCCATCCTCACTGGTGTGAGGTGATATCTCATTGTGGTTTTAATCTGCATTTCTCTGATGATTAGCGATGTGGAGCATCTTTTCATGTGCCTGTTGGCCATCTGAATTTCTTTAGAGAAGTGTCTATTCATGTCCTCTGCCCATTTCTTAATTGGATTACTTGCTTTCTGTTTGTTAAGGTGCATGAGTTCTTTATATATTTTGGATGTCAACCCTTTATCAGATACGTTTTTTATGAATATATTCTCCCATACTGTAGGATGTCTTTTGTTCTACTGATGGTGTCCTTTGCTGTACAGAAGCTTTTCAGCTTGATATAGTCCCACTTGTTCATTTTTGCTTTGGTTTCCCTTGCCCGGGGAGATATGTTCATGAAGAAGTTGCTCATGTTTATGTCCAGGAGATTTTTGCCTATGTTTTTTTCTAAGAGTTTTATGGTTTCATGACTTACATTCAGATCTTTGATCCACCTTGAGTTTACCTTTGTGTATGGGGCTAGACAGTAGTCCAGTTTCATTCTCTTACATTAGCTGTCCAGTTTTTCCAACACCAGCTGCTGAAGAGGCTGTCATCTCCCCATTGTATATCCAAGGCACTTTTATCAAATATTAATTGACTGTATATGTTTGGGTTAATGTTTGGATTTTCTATTCTGTTCCACTGGTCTGTGGGTCTGTTTTTGTGCCAATACCAAATTGTCTTGATTACTGTGGCTTTGTAGTAGAGCTTGAAGTCAGGAGTGTAATTCCCCTGTTTTATTCCTCCTTCTCACGATTGATTTGGCTATTCGGGGTCTTTTGTGGTTCCATATGAATTTTAGAATTATTTGTTCCAGTTCATTGAAGAAAGCTGTTGGTAGTTTGATAGGGATTGCGTTGCATCTGTAGATTGCTTTAGGTGGTATAGCCATTTTGACAATATTTATTCTTCCTAGCCAAGAGCATGGGATGCATTTCCATTTGTTAGTGTCCTCTTTAATTTCTCTTAGGAGTGTCTTGTAGTTTTCAGAGTACAGGTCTTTCACTTCCTTCGTTAGGTTTATTCCTAGGTATTTTATTCTTTTGATGCAATTGTGAATGGAATTGTTTTTCTGATTTCTCTTTCTGGTAGTTCATCATTAGTGTATAGGAAAGCAACAGATTTCTGTGTGTTAATTTTGTATCCTGCAACTTTGCTGAATTCAGATATTAGTTCTAGTAGTTTTGCAATAGAATCTTTAGGGTTTTTTATGTACAGTATCATGTCATCTGCAAACAGTGACATTTTGACTTCTTCTTTACCAATGTGGATGCCTTGTATGTCCTTGTTTTGTCTGATTGCTGTGGCTAGTACTTCAAGTACTATGTTGAATAACAGTGGAGAGAGTGGGCATCCCTGTCTTGTTCCTGATCTTAGATGAAGATGGAGATGATCATGTGGTTTTTGTTCTTCTTTTTGTTGATGTGGTGGATGATGTTGATGGATTTTCGAATGTTGTACCATCCTTGCATCCCTGGGATGAATACCACTTGATCAT